>JANHGB010043048.1:0-26483 GCA_026283785.1 Coracopsis vasa | reverse complement strand
GTTCAAACTTATACAGGGGAAGTCCAGGTTAGATATAAGGAAGAAGTTCTTTACTGTGAGGATGGTGAGGCACTGGAACCGGCTGCCCAAAGAAGTGGTAAATGGTCCATCCCTGGCAGTGTTCAAGGTCAGGTTGGACAGAGCCTTAGGCAGCATGGTCTAGTGTGAGGTGTCCCTGCCCATGGCAGGGGGCTTGGAACTAGATGATCTTAAGGTCCTTTCCAACCAAAGCCATGTTATGATTCTGTGATTCTTCTGAGTGGTTGTTTCACCTGGCCTACACAACTTCAGTTTACCTGACAAAAATCACTGGAACAAGTCCCATAGAGAAAAGAGAAGTTTGCGTCTCCTATACTGATAAATACTCTTTTCTGCATTAACTTGGCTGCAGTCAGTCAGTACTAGACTGTATCATTATTTACCTGGTTACATTTTGCATGTAATTAGTCACCCCAAAATGGATACATTTTCAGAGAAACTCCTTTAGGCCACATGTAGTGTGTTCTTGCTGAACTGTGTTAACCTGAACAGCCTGTTACTTTCAGGTAGGCTTCACTTTACTATTGGAGAAGATGGTGCTGCAAGGATAGGTTTGGATCAAATTCACTGATTTCTTGGCTTTATCCAACAAAAATAATTATTAACCTGTTCATGTTTTTTAATAAGATTTTTTTCTGTAGCACATGTGTCTTGTTTTTTTCCTGAATTAATTTTTTCAGCATGGTATTCCTATTACTCTTGAGTTGTTTGGGTAGCTGTTTTGCCACAATAAAGGCAAAACATACCCATGTGTATATAGACAAAGAATATATATATATATATCTACAAAGCAAAAAGTTGTATCTATTTCAGAATGCCAGCTTGTTGTGATGGTGGTGGGTTTTGGTTTGGGGTTTTTTTTTGGGGGGCAGGGGTGTTGGTTTAGTTAGTTTTGACATGCTTTAAAGCATGGCTTTTAAGAAAAGTACCTGAGTACAGTGGAGTTCCATTTTTAAACTCAGAGGTAGGTAGAAGCAAGAGTATTAAAGGACTAACTTGCCTTTGTATTTCTTTTGATCTTCTTTAGTAAGTTGTAAGTTGTTCAGATAGTTGCTACAAGTTATTGTCAGGAACATGTAGTGCCTAGTGGATTTGGGTGTATTTTACAGTGGGGTAAGACATACAGATCTGGATGCTTGTCTTTCTGCTTCCCCACCCTAATCTGGCAGGTTTTCTTGGTTTTATTAGTTCTTTTTGAATAATTTGCGATGTCTTATGCAATTTGTATCATGTGGGACATAATTTGTGTATTAAAGCATATCCAAGACAATCTTTATTCATGGCAATATATTCACTCATTCAGAATTGCTTCCAAAATAGTGTTCACTGTTGCCATGTCACTGCTTCCATAATATGTTCAGCAGGTGAAAAACTTGCCAAATGAATTTTGTGAAACCTTCTCAAAACTTTCTCGAAACAGTATGCTGTTGGCATTAGGAATCTGTGCGTGTTTATTTGGGGGGGGGGGGAATCAAAGGTAAAACTGATTTCACTGGGAGATAGCATTTTTTATGTAAAAAGCCAGACAGAGGTTAAAACTTGCCCTTGTTGAACAGTCAACTGCTTGAAAATAATTTATAACTGAAATGCTGTTATAAGAACTGTTACATAGCAACCTGTATCACTTAAAAATGGGGGTGACATTTTATGGCCAATTCACAGCAGATCCAGTTTACCTTGGAAGACTTACTGGTAGTTAAATTAATTTTAAAGGAAAGAATATTCCATGTTTGCCAAAAAAGTCTACTTTTCTGCCTCGGGGAAGGCAGAAAACATTGATAATCCTCATTACTATTGTTCTGTGTTACTCCCTTTCCCAGAAATGAACAATTCCAGCTGTGTCTGTTGCAAGGAAAGCAGATGAGACTCCTCTCTTTTGTGGATTGGAAGGTGCATTACAGATAAATTTTGTTTGTCAGCCATTTTCCAGAGACAGTATTGTAATCTTTTAAAAGATAAGAATCCTTCTTCAAATGATCTCTTTTCTACAGCTTCTGTTTTCTTTCATAGCCATAGTTTGGATGTAGTTCCCAGGAAAGTTCTTTGGAGAGTTAAGAGTGAAAACCCCTTCATACCAGCTGACTCTTCATTTCTTACTGAAGTTGGTTTTACTTGCACTTCTACAGCTAAAAGTAAAATCTAGTGGACAAAAATGTGTGCCATAAGCCACATCCTTCTCATTCCCTGATTCTTAAGTTCTGGGAGTGTTGCTCAGAGACAGAACTGCTGCTACCACATTAATAAACTCTCCTGCAAAGGAAAAAGGAGTTACATGAGTAAGAAATGGAACATAATATATTGGCAAGTTTGTGACATCTGTAGATGAAAATGATGTTAGTTTACTGTGCCTTTGAGTTCCTTTAAAGGAAGTAGACCAATGGAAACAGCTAAAAATATAAGGACCTCGTAAGTTATCTCTTCATTGTGGTTAGTTTGATATTCCCAAAATGGTTAGGAAAGACCAAATAAAAACATCCATAATAAATTTGTCATTCATATTCCTATTGTAACATTTTAATTTCTGTTTATAATATGAGAAGAAGGCTAATTCTGATTTCAGCAGGAATGTGAGGGTTAAAAATAAAACGTTTTGCTTCATGTTAGTCTGTTGAATCTAGAAAAGGATCTGTGAGGACGAATGGATCTGTGAACCCCTTTTATGTATTGCTGTTCACATTCAGACATGCTGTTTTATCTTCTCAGTTGAGTGTTTCTTATAACTAGTTGTTCACACACTCATTTTTATTCTGTATCCTGGATAATAATTATTCTTCACTTCTACATTACACTCTGAGTCATTTTTCCTTTCTCTCTGGTATGTGTCCGTTATCCATCATACAGTTTTAGTAGGTGATCTTATGAGTTCTGGTACACGTAGCAGAGGAGTCAGGGGCACGGTCTTGTATAGTCTGCTCCAGCGACTGGGAAGAGGAAGATCATGACAGGCTACCAGGATATTTTCAGTTATTATTTATCAAAGGTAAATGGGTGACTGTTTTGGTGGCTGTGTTTTGGGGTGTTTTTTTCATGTTTTGAACACACTTGTTGCAGCCATGGAGATGCAGAGTATTTTTCCTGTTCCTATTGGATGTTTAATTCCTACTACACATAACCCCTTCAAATAAAAAGCCATAGTTAAGAGCATAGTGGTTCAACGTGGGCCTGTCCAAAGAGCACTTGGTTGTACTAGTCTGTGTAGTAAGTCCATCTGAAGGAGGATTTGCATTTGAAGCCTGCAGCTGTGTTAGCACACTGCTTGCATTCCTTTGTGATGAGCTGTGGGAGTGACTAGCACAGCGTTTTCCTGTAATGTCTGTAGTAACACCAAACCCGCTGTGGGGGGTAGAAAAAGGTGTAAAGTGTGTGTATGTGTGGGAAGCTTTTTTTGGTCTCGTTATTACATTACACCTTCACAATGACCAAGTGCTGGAAGGAAAGTCGCAGGAGTAGTAAATAAAAATAGTAGGTTTGTTTTGTTTTGGAGTATTTTTAGCACTATTTATAGTGCCACAGTGCACATTTGTGGCTTTAAATGTTTCTTTTAATTTTGTTCCTTGTGTGGATCCTTGCACTTTATAATGAGAAGAATTGGTGACTGCTTTCACTTGGTAGCCTGCTACAGGGTGATTTTGGTCTGTGTTTAACAGTAAGTTGTAAAAGAGAACGCTGTTTGCTGTCTTTTTACTTTATCAAGCTCTGTGACCTGTTAGAATGTTTGTGTTTCAACCATGCCCAAGTCTTGGTGAATCAGTTGGAGGTTGGACATTGTATAGTCTGTGTTATGGTCCTGTTCCACGGGCCTTTAGACCTGTCTCTGACATTATGTAGCTTTATTTCAGGGTGGGTAGAAAATAATTTTCATTGAGGATTTTTGTAGGGCATGTATATGAGTCCTCGTATTTCAGCATTTTGCCATCCTTCAGGTAAAAAGGAAGACCTGGAAATTTATTCCATAGACTCCAGTTGTTGGGGATGCATTTTCTATTAGGAAAAGCAATAAAACCCCAGATTGAAGCTTGTATCTACAGGGGACATCATTGTAGTTCTTTTTAATTATGTAAGAATGTGTCCATAAATCTAATATTGATAAGAGCTACATAGCTTGCTTTATAAGAAACACTTGACTACAGTTAACAAATGTCATCTATTTCTTAAGTCAGTGGGCATAAGAAAATAAAAGGAAAGGAATATCCCTCCCCCTTGCTTCTTAATTATGATTTTAACTGGAGCTTTCAAGCATTTATAAAAAGCATGTCACAGTTTTACTTTATGTTGAAGTTTTATGTGGCAACTAATGTGTCTTGCTGCACTCAGTAGATGTGTCTACGCATGTATTTTTCTTAAATTGTGGATGTTTTCAGGTGAAGACAACTGTATTACTGTAACTGTTGCTGTAGGGACATGCAATACCTCTCATTCCCTCTTCAAGAAAGTAATCAGTTTTTCCAGGCCCTCGACTCCTTTGAATCTAATGTGCTACACATGACTGGTCCACATGAGGAGTAATACCAGTTTTTAGAAGCAAGGTGTTTTCAAGGTCCTAGACCTCTTAAGTGATGATACTTGAAATACATTAGGAGAAGAAAAAAAAAATAAGGAAGGCTGCAATGTAAAAAGCAATGGCAGTAATAACAGTGCTTTATAATACCATTAGCTGGGCAGCAAGCATCAATTTTAGAGTATATAAGCTGTGTGTTTACAAAACTTTTTCTTCTACATATTTCAGCCTCCCAGTATAGGACCTGTTGGCTGGCATAGTATGTCTGTAAGGACCTCTGATCTGTCGTTTGCTTGCCTGGAAGTTGAGTCAAATGTGGATTTGCTAGGAGTTAAGGGGATCCTGAGTCCTTTCTCCTCTTGTTAGCTTTATTTGCTGGGATCCAATTCCGATGGCATGTGTTTTGCAGAAACTCCAGCCCATCTCTCTCCCTCTGTCTCTGGTTTTCCTGCTTATGACTTTACATGATTGGACATTTCTGCACACCTAGACCAGACAGAGAATTTGCTGTTTAAATTGCAATTGTGGCTAGCCCTGCTCTACTGCATGCCATCATAAAATGTTTGTCTGTTTCTCATATTATCTTCTTCATGATGGTTTCTTACTGCCAGAGAGGTCTTTGTCAAAGCTGTGTAGGAGGAAGGTGCATAACTTTGGTAGGCAGAATATGTGCTTACTTGTCAATTAGCCTTTCCCCTTTGTAAGGTTAACTGTGCTAAATTGAGTGCGTTAGCTTATGTAATAATTCACTATCATGCAAAAGGAAATGGGAAGTCTCTATGGAACACAATTTAGTATGAAAAACTAGAGTTCTTAAGAAAGTTATCTATAAAACTTAAATAGTCAAATAATTTTTTTATCTCTAGGAACAGATATCTGGTGTTGCAAATACAGATGCGGGTATTAACTGTAGTTCTGGGAATTCTGGCAGGAGAATATGGTGCAGGTTTAACTCTAAGACAGAACCTAAAAAACTGAGTTAATTTGGAATTGGGTATTTTATGAAGGAGCAGGGACTTTATTGAATTGATTTGAACTGTGTTAATCCTTCCGATATAAATTCAGATAGCCCACCTCGGTAAAATCCATCCATCAGTAATGAAGCTTTTGTTGCTTACAAAATGTTTTCAGAACAGTTTACTAAGGTGATTAAGCTACAGTTTGGTCCTATTTATGACAGAATATAAGGTATGTTTTATTTTTTAATGTGTTGTAGCTTGGTCTTCTTGTGGGATAAATGTTTTACACTTGTTTTAAAGTCTTGATGGTGAAGTTGTAGCCTGTGAATATCTTGTGCTCTTATAATGCAAACTTTACTAGCAATAATTAATTTGTGTCTTTCCCTTTCCCAGCATCTTTGAGGATGAAACCATGAAACTACGACAGCTGAAACTAGAGAATCAGGTAAATGATAGTGTTGAAGCTGGTTGAAATAAGTATAGGAATATAAATATTAGCCTTGAGTTGAGAAATAGAGGCTGTTAAGAATGCAAACAAGAACTCATTGCTATGGCAAGAACATTTTTCTTTAAAGACTTTAATGGCTTTCATTAGTTTAAGTCAACCTTGCTATGGCTTGTAGGCTTGATTTCTTTGGTATATTTATTTTTCGTATGTCTCTCATTTAATTGGGATTGACTCACCACAATGCAGGAATGAATCAAAAGGAAGGCTATAGAGAATTATCCATTTTAAGCATTAAAGGACAAGAAAAGGTTTCACCGAGCTATAGAAAGATCTCTGCTGTTGAGAAGGATTTCCAGCATATTTTGATTTGTTTTGTTTTGTTTCCTACAAAGAAAACATTTACAGCCAAGCATTTGTCAAATATTAGGTTATGGGTCTCAGTTTTTCACAATGCATGACATCAAATTCCATCTGAGGGCCAGCTCTGCCAGCCAGGACGCTTTTATCCAGGCTACTGCGTTTTCCTTGAGGAGAGGGCACGTGGCTCTTTGGACAGTGCTTACGAACGCAGCGCTAGAGGCGTTTCTGTGTCTTTTTGAGGCGCTTGCAGCTCAAAGGGTAATGCTGCCACCTCCCTGTGGGTGGAGAGTGGGAAGTTGGAGGCCTGGGTCTGAATGCAGTTGGTATGGTGCTTTTCACACGAGGTTTCGTTAATGCCATCATAACTTCACAACATCATAGTTCTGATGCCTCAGCAGTTGTTTCTATTCGTGTTTACTAGGAAACCATAGACATCAAATATATACGTATCTTGGAAAATTTTGCAAGGTAGATGAATTTTCCTTTTACCAGACCAGTCCTGTTTTAATGACTGTAATTTTTTACATTTGTTTTCACCTCACGGCGTGCTCCCTCTAAGTCTTATCTCCCAATATTGGTTTCTGGGAACTCTTTGTTTTGAGTTCTCCATTTAAGATGATAGCTTCTGACACAAAAAGCATTTCTTTTGCAAGTCCTGACTGTTTCAGATTGTATTATAAATGACTGCTGAATTTGTCTATATATATATATATGAAGGATTGCTGCAGTTTAGACTGGATGAAAGGAGTTACTGCTGATGCTCTCAGGATAGATCAGAAAACAAGCAGGCGTCCATCTCCACTGATGGAGAATCAAAGACAGGGATCACTCCAAAGACAAAGTGATATATGTCTAGGATTTTTGCAAGAGATTACGAGAGTATTTCAGGTGTATTGGAGATCCTGATCAGTGATGTGTTATCACCAGTAGCTGAGGCATGGTTTCTGCCTGTCTGAATGTGGTCCTTATGTCATGCTTTTTCTTTATTTCCCAGAGAGCTCTTTTAGAGAAGAAGCAGAGGAAGAAACGTCTTGATCCTTTGATGGTACAGCCAAATCCTGAGGCAAAGCTGCATAGGTCAAAGCCCAAAGGGTACGAGGAGCAGACTCCTTTAGTAAAAACTCCTACCCCTTTCCACAGTGATGTTATTTTACATGGTAAGTAATCAACCTGGTTGCAACAATGTTCCCAAAAATGCCAGTGCATGCACTTTATGTTGCAGATGGGCACCACATTGCTGTGACAGTGGTCAAGTGATAAACAAGATTGATTACATACCTTTATATGTACAAAAAAAGAACTGTAGTACAATATGGTTGAGCAATAAACCAAAAACCTTACCTTGAATTTTGTGATAGCTGAGAATCTTCATGTGCCTTTGAAGAACATCTCCCTTGTGTTAGACTAAGAAGAATTGTAGAAATAGGTTAGGAACTTATATAAGGGTAGGGAGATACAAACACAGTGTAAGAGAGTCTTATAAAGCTATAGGATAAAAAAAAAAGAGAATCCAGTAGTGACAGCCTGTACTTTTCATCATGGTATACCCCATCTAAAGATTGCATATGACTGAATGGTAAAGTAGACAAGAGCAAAACAAAACTCTTGTGAATACTGAGTTAGTTTCTTTCTGGGTTTTATCTTATCTGTTGTTTTCTGTGGGCTTTGAGGAGATAACTGAAACGTGACAAGCAAGCTATAGTTGTCCAGAAAGTCACAAGCACAAAGTGACATCGGAGCCAACGGTAGTAACTTAGTGATCTCCAAACATTACAGTAAAATACAAACCATTCTGTTAAGAGTGAAAAGAAGTACAGTATCGAGAGCCTCAATTTTTCCATGTCACAGGGAAGAAAAAAGAGTAGCAATGAAATCTGTATATTCCAGTGGAAGCGTAGTTTGAGAGCATGGATCACAACAGACTATCAAGAAAGTAACAGGAAATATCCAAAGGCTTAGAGATGCATGTTACTGCAGGATGTTAAAATACCACAATTTATTAATAGGGAATTAATGTATAGAGTAGAATTTTAAAAACCCAAACAAACCAGTGTTACTTGGCTTGAAGATCACATTTGGAAACATGTTATCCTATCCTATCTTATATTGAGAGATGAGGCTTAGAGGGGGCAGGGCATGAGGTGAAAACAAATGTAAAAATTATTTGAATGATTTTCATGTTCTGTTCTCCAGGTGTCTTTCAGGATCATAGGATGGGGAGGAAAGTGATGATAGATGGTAGCATTTATGTGATTAAAATCAGGTGGGAGAAAGCTGCTGTTAAAAGACACTTCAAGTCAAAAAGATTGATATAACTTCTAAGTTAGGAAACTTCAGTAGTACTGAAACTACAAGAAAGAAAAATAAAAACTAACTGCTCCTTCACTAGCTTCCATCATTCTGAAGCTTTGTCAGTAGAAACAAATTCTGTTAAGAAGCGGTAACAGGAGTAAACATGTCAGAAATCTGATGATTAGATAAAGCAGTAAAGTTTTAAGAAGCAAAACGGTGGGAAAGCAAGAAATCCAAAGCTGGACCTACAGTTAACATATTGTGTGCCACATAAATGTATTAAGGCCAGACCCTGACATCAAGATGTCTCCACCAGTTATGGACAGTGCACAGCTGTATTGCATGCTTAAATGTGGAAATTTGTTTTCTACCAAAAAGAGGGCATCCGTTTATATTTTTTTCTGCCTGTGCCTGTAGATAATTTTATCAAATTTACTTGCAGTGTGCACTGTAAGCACTTACTTTTTAGTTTAGGAGCAAACAAGGAACATAAAGGAAAAGAAAATAGAGTAATTGCCCATAAATAAATGAAAATATATCAATGTGCATGACAAGTACAACTCATTTTAACTGCTTAAGCCCTTGTAAAAAGGTAGATACAATGATTATATTTATAAATAGAGAAGCCGATGCCTGGTATGTTTAAAGTAATAGGCTGGCTGTAGCAGAGTCAGGCCTGGGTCCTTCCAAGTTTTCTGATCAAAATCAAACAAGACATCAGTACTTTAAAGGGATGTTTGAGCAAGGAAGATGTAAAGAACAGCCATCCTGGGATGTGTCTTTAGCCACAGAAATAGACTTTAGCATTCTGTTCTGTTTTGGCCTGCAGGTATTGATGGACCAGCTGCTTTCCTGAAATCGGAAGTTCAAGATTTGGGGACCAAGCTCCAAACTCTCTGTGCTGGATCTTCCAAAACAGAAGACAATGCAGATCAGGAAAATGATGGAGAGGCTCTAACAGACACAGCAGGCAAGCCAGATCTGCAAGAAATCTTACAGAAACGAGGTAATATAATGGGTGTTATCTTGACATTAAGAATTGATGGGCATTAAGAGTTGATAATAGGCAAAGATATTTTTCAGGGCCAGGAAACACCAGGAAAGGTGTTTTTCCTGAGTCAGAAGCTGTCATAATCAACAGTTTTAGAGTTTTGTATTCAATAGCTATATCCAATTGAGTAGTTTCCCAGTGGAGTGTCCATCTCTGTCTGCCAGTACCACAGGAAACCTTTTTTGTTGAATGCAGCCTAAGCACTTTGCAGCAGAATAATGGCTAGTGTTTAATATAGTACACAGCGTATTTTTATTTTGCTGAGCATGTCTCCCAGAATGTTTCCAGTACAGTTTATGTATTAAGGTACTACCGTGCCTAGAAATACATCCATTCAGTTGTCAGATGCAACAGCTTCTTACCTATGGATAGGAACATTATGCAAGCATTAGGAAAGGAAGTAGGAGAGAATATCCAGAAACTTCAGGGGAAATTAGTAGAGATAGAATATAAACAGTAAATTTTGAAATTGGCCAGAGTACTAGGGTTAACGCCTTTCCTCTTTCCAAATGTGCTTTGTGAAGCTTACTGGCAAGTTGTTAAGACTACATTTTTCTATTTCATCTGAGATAAAGAACTTCCAGGAGTGCCATGTTGGAGTAGTGTTATAATATTTGCTCTTGGAAAATAATTCAGTGTGTTTATTTTCTATAGTGCTTTATGTGCTCTCCATTCTACAGCCAAACTAAAGAATGGAATCTCAGAATAAAATTACATAGTTCCAAGTAAACACCAAGCAGTTATGTGTACTTCTGTACACATAAACATTCTTTAAAATGTTTTAATCCGGAGTTATTTTAGTTATATACCTACAGTCATCTCTACACAGCTGTGACTAGGTTAAGATTAAATAAGTCCTGGAACTACTCAGACTGCACTTCTGTTTTAAAAACAAAATCATCAATAGTATTCATGAGACCTGGGTTATTGCTACTGATGTAAGAATAGGAGGGGCTCTTATAGAAAAATTATCCTACTCCATTTCAGTGTGTATAAGACTAAGGGGAAATGGTAAAGAATGTAAGCTGTACAGAGTCCAGTTTACAGTGGAGGTGTCAGCATATTGATCTGGATTTCCTTTGGTTTTTAAGACATGGAGGGCTTTTTTTACGTGAAAATAGGCAAAATTAACTCAATGACAATGTATATTAAGCAGTATGCTACATCATTTAATATCATGTAAATAAGTATTTATAAAAGCCCAACAGCTGTTTAATCATCTGCACAATGACAGCTGCAAAATGTCACTAGGGTTTTGAATTAAAAGTCCTGGGAAGCAGTATGGCACATGAGGAAAATCAGGAGTTGTTTTTAATTAAATCAACTGAAATTAATTAAAAGAGTGACTAGCTATGCAAATGTCATATATGAATTAGTGATGCCATGAACTCATGACATCTCCTTTCAGAGGTTACTTGCTTTATTTTGACAGGAATTTCAGGCAGTTTGAATTTTGATGAGGAGGATGGAGAAGAGGAAGAAGCTAGTAAGAGACCAGCTTCTCATTCACCATATCCTGAAACTGAGAGGCCTAGCTCTGCAACCAGCGTGAAATCTTTCGCAGTAAGTGTCTTGAAATTGCTTTCTGATAAGGGCTGGGCACATGCTTGATTTTAGTACTGACTCCTTGAGCACTGGGTTAAAATATAGTAGCTGTAACTACAGTAACTAGCATATTAATCCCTGAAGGCAGAGGACGGTCATGATTGTCAGGTTATCTGACTGAAGAGCCATTGAGTTAAACACAAAGACCGAGTAATGATTAAAGGAACAGTGGTGGGCAGAGGAACCCGAGTGGCCTAATCAGTGAAGATGGGAACACAGTGAGTCAGCTACTCCTATGATTTTCAAAGGAGACAGATTAGGCCATTGTCTCTGGTGTAAAAGCCACCAAGATGACTCAGAGAAACTCTGAAATGCCGTGCAAAATTAAGAGGGATTACTGCCTGAAGGTTTATAGTATTTATTGTGGAATGTAAGTGGGAACAGAATTTTGGGATGGAACAGAAAATTTTTGGATTGGAAGAAACCTTTCATGGCTAATTAGGGGAAGGTAAGAGGAAAAAGAAAGAGGATAAGGTGGATCAGGAAGTCATAAGTATGGGAAAATACAGACTAAAGGGAGGAAAAGGCACCAGATGCATGTAAGCAGCTGCAAGGCAGTATGCTTGTCTGTTGAAGCCTTGTGCCCGATTATTGCATGATACTCCTGTCATGCTGTTTCCTGTATGAATATGCTCTCGTGTGTGTGTGTGAGAGAGATACGTACATACATACATATGCTGACAAACTATATGCTGTACTAGCCAGTGAGTTGAAGAGACCTGGGAAGAACCAGGGTTTGAGCTAGTGATGAGATGAAGGGCACAAGGTATGAGCATGGATGCTGGGCAGGCCTAGAAGTCCATACTACTATTCAAAAGACCCGTGTGAGTATATCTGTGTGGCGAAGTAGAATTAAGAAATTCTGAAGATTATAATATAGATTAAATATTCATATTTAGTGTGATAGAGTTTAAAGTATTATTTAATTAAGGATTAACACTTCAGCTCCTTTATGTGCAGAACATGTGTTAGCAGTTTGAAAACTTGTTGTGTGGGTAGGAGATCTTAATTGTTCAAAAGTGTTAGATGTATGTCTCCCAAATCTTTTGGATTTCAATAACTGATGCCTTTAAGATGCTCTCAAAATAGCTAAGTGCTTCATAGCAAGTAACTTTTCTGGCTGCTGTATTTAATGCTGTAAATTATCCCTTGTGTGGCATAAACAGCTTTTTCGTCTTAACAGTAAGAGAGTTTCCTACATAATGCTAATAGTGAAATGTGTGCTTGTATCCACCTCTGTTCCTGATCCAGTGCAGTGGTTGCATATTTAAGATTAACTTCTAAGAATAATATAAAAATAATAATGTGCTATTCAGTTTATAAAGTTAAGCAAGATGTTGCAAGAATTGCAAAATGGCAGTAAAATCTGATCAAGTGTGTTTAAAAAGTTGCTTTGGAGTACTTGAAGCTTGGCCTTTTCTTCTGTTTGGCTTAGAACTATCTTCTAGGCTGTTCTCAAAGTATACTTGTCTTAAATATATGTAACATCATGTTGTGTCTCTATTACTGTTACTTGTTTGTGAAGTTATTTTTTGGTAGTAAATACATGCTAGGACTCTGATTCCTCTGAAAAAAAATACCGTATGCTCATAAAAATTACTTAGGCATTTTCAGCTAATATGCAAAAGCTTTATTTGCTGTCAAAATTCTGTACTCTAGGAAAGAATGGGCCTTCTCATACAATCTTAGGCTAGTCAAGTTATTTCTGGCTTTCAGTAGGTGTAGGTCTATTTCATATCAAAATACAAAGGTAGATGGTGCTGAGGGGTGAAAAATGTATTTGTAATGGTCTCTCAGGGAAGTGTAAGGAGAAATTAATATTACATTAAAATTATAAAATATAAATTTTATTATAAAAATATTGTAAATTATAAACATGCAGAAAAAATATTTTTAACTGTTCCTCTGAATTGTTCAGACTTTATTTTGCTTTCAAGTAAGCTTGAATAAGTGGAATATGAAGTCATAAAATATTAGTTATATTCTAAAATAGTGAGTTGAATAGTCAAGGAGGAATGGTTTTAAACTGAAAGAGGGTAGATTTAGATTAGACTTTAGGGGGAAATTCTTTACGGTGAAGGTGATGAGGCTCTGGCACAGGTTGCCCAGAGAAGCTGTGGCTGCCCCATCTCTGACAGTGTTCAAGGCCAGGCTGGATGGGGCTTGGAGCAGCGTGGTCTAGTGTGAGGTGTCCCTGCCTGTGGTGGTGGAAGGGGTTGGAACTGGATGAGCTTTAAGATCCCTTCCAACCCAAACCATTCTATGATTCTGTGAGTGGGTGAGTAGTACAAGAGATCTGGGTGTTGGCTACTTGGGAGACTGGGCTATGGTTGCCAACTACTGGAGATACCAGGTAGGGGATGCTGTAGTGGGGGAGGGTGAGAGCCACTAGTGAATTTCAAGTCTGTCTGTGTCTCTGTGTGTCTGTAATCACTCATACATCCTACCAGCTGTATCTAACAATATGGATAAACCACCACCATCAACTCCAATGCCCAGTAAGGGAGGAATCTCCTGGGTTCTGCAATACACAGGATTCAGCTACCTCTAAGAAAAAAAATTATTTTAATGACTTATATCAGATTTCCATTACAATTCCAGTTCTTTCGGTGACCATAACTTGCATCCTGAGTATATACACTGTTCTAAGGTTCTTCCAGTATTTAGTTGAGATGGCTGCATCATCAGCTTATTCTATTTCAGCTACTGTTCTGAACCAACATAATCTCAGTGCTCATTTCAGTCACAAAAATCCTGGCCTGTCTTTACTGCAGCATCCATCAGTCCAGCTTATCATGCTGCCTGATTTCCCACAGAGCGAGGTTCTAAGAAGAGACAGGCTCTTTGCTTAGAGTATTTGCAGTGACTCATCCCATTTTTTCCCCTTCTTCACAATTCACTCATCTCTTGTTAATGGGTACTTTTTCTCCCCTCTCATTGGAGGGCTGATTTTATCTCAGAGTAAAAGTCTGCAGCCACTTTCTTCACAGAAATATGGGTGGTATCTCATTTAACTTCCTTTTCCCAAAATATCTTCTTGAGACATGAGATCTTTCTGTTTTAAAAAACCTTTCTTTTCTTGGGGAATACCAGAGCCTCTGATCTGTATTAATTTGCTAGTATGATGGTTGTTCCCACAGGAAACAGGTGCTTCCTGTAGTCCATCCCCTCCGGCAGATGCCCAGCTGGGAGAAGTAGAGAACTTGGAGGATTTTGCATTACACCCTGCACCCCGTGGTATTACAGTCAAGTGTCGAATCACTAGAGATAAGAAGGGAATGGACCGGGGCTTCTTCCCTACTTATTACATGCATCTGGAAAGGGATGACAACAGAAAGGTATTGGAAGCAGCTGAATATCTTGGCTATCATACTCGTACCACAGAATATTTTTTGTGTAAGGGAGAGCTTCTGGTAAGAGACCAGAAGCTGAGGAGAGCCAGCATGCAGATGAGGACAGCTCATATTAGGCCAAGGCACTAGGGAGGGAACTGGGAGGTTTGAAAGCCATAATACAATGAAAGATGAAATTTTAAAAAGTATAAAAATGTCAAGGATAAAGAAGAGCAGGGAGACAGAGCTGCTCCGCAGAAAAGGAGGGAAGACTAGAAGGGACAATTGTATTAAATCTAAACTGTTGAGTGAGCTGATTGGAGGAATAGGATTTCTGGGTGTGCACTTGTGGAAGATATCAGAATTGTGGAGACAGTAATATCAGTACAGAACAAAAAGGGGAATTGATGTGAAAAATGGAGAGATAACAGTTTGGATAGCAATGCATAGCAACGCTTCTGCATTCTTACAAAGCTCCAGTCTTGATTGAAGTTTTGTATTTGCAGACATTCCTTCTTGCAGGGCGAAAACGAAAAAAGAGCAAAACATCCAATTACCTCATATCAGTTGACCCAACTGATTTATCCCGGGAAGGGGAGAGCTTCATTGGAAAACTCAGGTAAGAACCACAGGTGAAAATTACAGACAAGAGAGATTGGATTTTCATTTTAGTTGAGTTGGGGATATGCATAACAATCTGGTGTGAATTCAGAGAGAACGAACTTGCATCATCCTGCTTAATGTAATCTGTATTCACCTAAGTTGGCAACCTTTCTTCAGCGTTACCACTCGCCATGGCAATTCACATGAGGAATTCTGGCTTGATGTTTTTCCAGGATAGGTTCAGGCTCAGTTTACTGTGGGCACTCCTTACTGACCTGGCAACAGGAAGATTCAGATGGCAGGAGATGAGTGTTTTCACTGTGCTGTACAAATACCTTCAGAAGATAACAAAACTTTTCACTGATGCCTCTCTCTTTTTTTGTCTTTCTGTAACCTGACATTAGATCAAACCTCATGGGAACAAAATTTACAGTCTATGACCATGGAGTTAGTCCCCTCAAGGCACAAGGTCTAGTGGAAAAGGCTCATACAAGACAGGAGCTTGCAGCTATTTGTTATGTAAGTAGTGCCTCTCCCCTTTTGCCCCTTTCTTCTTTGTTGCCTGGTTACAGAGGAAACAGGGCTTACAAAATCGTGCTGCCTGGCAGCCTTCCCCACTTAACTTTGGAACCAACTGACCAATTTCAACCAGATACAACAAAGGACAGAGGCTTCAAAGATAAGTTCTTATAAGCTTGATGAAAAAAATAAAAGAAAAAAACCCAAACAAATCAGTGACAGGGGAGGAAGGGAGAGAGATGCAAACTAACTCCCTGATAACCTTCTTGTCTGACCTGTGGCATGTGGCCAGTCAGCACATCCTTTACGTGGAGCCAGCCATAGCATGAACTGCCTCTTGCCCAGCTGGTATTTGGTGGACACTAAGAATTAACTGGGAGTACCCTGTGAAGTAGAGTTATTTTTTTGTTTTGCAGAACCAAAGGCATTTTGGTGGATAGGAAGGAGCTGGTATTATTTCAGTAGCAGCTTGTGGTTAGTGAGGATATGGTTCCAGGGTAAATCATGATTTGATAGCTGTCTGTCCTAGAGATGCTTTCTTCTGGTTTTGAGGATCACCTTGGTCTAGGCTTCAGAGTGGCACTTGTGGATACTCTAGAATTATGTGAGGGTTCTCACTATAAAATTATAGAATGGTTTTGGTTGGAAGGGACCTTAAAGCTCATCCAGTTCCAACCCCCTGCCATGGGCTAGTACGCCTTCCACTAGACCAGGTTGCTCAAAGTACTGTCCAGCCTGGCCTTGAACATTGTTTGTTTCATGTTCCAATCCTGAAGTTTGAATAAAATTTGAAGTTCTTTACAAAATGATGGATAGTGAAGTGGAAGGTTTTTTACTTTTATCACAGGTACGACACAGAAATGTGAAGGTGCATTAACCTATTGGAGCATGATCTTGATTTTTTTAATATTTTTTTTTTTCTCCTGTTGATCATAATGTCACCTGGGGAAAAAAATCGCTGCCTGTTAGCAGTATCATTTATCATAACAGTATCATGTCAGGTTATTTTCTTTGTATACAGTATTCTTCAGTTCCTTACCTACTTGTACACAGCAGGCTGTTAAAATGAGTACAGCAGATAATATAAAGTTGTTTTTTCAGATCTCTGAACTTTTATATGTAAGAAGTTCATAAAGTTTATATATGAATAAAATCAGTACTCTCATTCGCATATGTGCCCTTAGATTTTTCTGAAGCAAAATAGTAGAGGTTGGAACCCAAAGACCTCTGTTCTGTGTCTGCAAAATGCACTAGCGTGTTAGGAGAAATAGTGTCACTTCTGTCAATCAGTTCAGTACTTCCAAAAGATTTTGACTTTGTAGTTGGCCTTTGGGAATTTTAAAGGTTATCGCCGACATTATTACAGAACACTTTAAATGGACTCTTGAATTTTGGTTGGTATTATTGAATGGATGGCTTGGGAATGCCGAGACTTTTTTTTCCTTTGCTTTTTATATTCTATCCACTTGGAGCAGTCTCCTGCAGTACTCTGGAAAAATCTGCTTAAGTTTGAAGCTTGGACAGGTGCTGAATCGTGTGCCTTCTGGGTCTGTTCTTAATCATTTATAAAAAAGCATGATTTGAGAGAAAATTGTAGGTATGCTCTTAAACACAAATAACAACACCTAAAGAAGAATGCAATTCACTTTTTCAGGAACATTTTAGCCTAAATGGTGATGTATGGGTAACATAGTCTCAGGTCAAAGATACTTGTCTCTTATCGTATTTGGGGCTTCTTCACAAGCAAGATTTTAGCCTGTTTTTGCCTCATATGCACAAAATTATGCTTGGAAATTGCACTTCTGTGATTTTGTTACAAATGTTTCATAGGATAACTGATGAATTCTACATTAGGTAATATGTGTCTTAACACTGTTCTCAAAATAGAACAGAAAGCTGTTCTCAGTGATTAAAACACAGTTGCATTTAGATAACTGCTACTACAGTTGTAGCTAGCAGATCTCTAAAAAACGATATAAATGTGGATTCAAGTTCGGTTTTGTTGTCTTTCTTTCTTTGAGATGAAGTATCTCATTTGCTGAAAATGTCTTTCCTTGTCCTTCAGGAAACCAATGTGTTAGGATTTAAGGGTCCCAGAAAAATGTCTGTGATCATTCCAGGAATGAATATGAATCATAAGCGAATTCCAATACGTCCACAAAATGTGAGTTACAAAGTTTGGTCATGGTTCAAATTGGAGGTTATTTAAGTTTTATTTAGGTTATCCTCAAAAATCCAGTATTGTATCTGTATACTAAAAACATTTACTATAGCCATATCAGTCAGATCTCCACAGGAGGATGTTTTCTGATAATTTTTTCTCATTAAATAACTTCAGTTTGGATTATTTTTCTTGGGAGTTCTAGCATATATTATTGGAATTTATTTGTTGCAGAACTTCTGAAATTAAATTATATGTATTTCGCTCACCACAGCTCCTTGTAATTCATTTTTTATTGAATTTATTGTGCTGTTTTACCTTCTTTTTGTATCTTTCTGTTTTTATTTTTCTGCTTTTCATATTGTGCATCACTTACTAGACCCATTTAACCTACTCAAGGCATACATGCAGCCTGCTGCAGCCTTTGGACTTTCTACTGAAGCACTCCAGCACCCGGCACTGTGGAGTTAATTGTAGATTATTTTCTTTTTTTCAAAGTTCAGATTGTTAGAAATGAAACTTGGGTCCAAAGGATCAGAGAAAGGTTGTGAGACTCAGAAAGGATTCCTGCCAGCAGGATGACAGTCATCCTTTGGCCTGTGAATTGCTCCCTTTCCTGTACACACACATCCTTCTCTCTTGCTCTTTTTTCTTGTTTGGGTGGAAATATGGTGATAGCTTATTGAGGGGAAAGAAATGCTTGGATGGGGAATCCATTAAAGTATCTTCCTGGTAATTGCAAGAAGTTTTCAGTAGGACTGAGTTTAAGTGTTGTCATTGTGTTTCATTAAACAGGGAATGACCTTCAAGTGACAGAGTGCACACATATGAGAGAGGCAGTAATGAAAAGCAAAGCCATTCCAAATCTGATAAATGTATTTGTTCTGAACAGGAACATGAGAGTCTGCTGTCAAAATGGCAAAACAAAAATTTAGAGAACCTCATTGAGTTGCACAACAAGGCTCCAGTCTGGAACGATGATACTCAATCCTATGTTTTGAACTTCCATGGGAGAGTCACTCAGGCCTCGGTGAAGAACTTCCAGATTGTGCATGACAATGACCGTAAGAGTCTGGTGGAGAGGGAGAGAGTGTTTGGCTTTTTCAAACAGGGACAACCCTATTTATTTCATGAGGTTTGGAAGGAATAGGATAATATTCCTGGAAGAGGGAGATTGGGTGGAGAAAATTAGCTCAGGATTACTGGGGACTTCTCAGCTGTGAAGAAAATTATATAAGGCTTCCCTTTTTCTGGGGTGGGTGCAGGCACTACTATCCATAGCTGCAGCAAAAGAGAGGGTAAATGCAAACTTCCTGAAAGGAAAGAAAAGGACTATACAATATCTTCAGGCTAGCAAGAGAGAGTGGTTTAAGCTTTGGTTCTGAGAAGAAAGATAATCTCTAGAATAATAGTCACTCTAGAGAACAGATTACAAGGCCACTCTGGTGAGAAGGGATGGAAACACCAACCACATATATTTGGGACTACCAGACGTTTGTGGTTTTTTGGTTGCGGTTTGCTTTTTCTTTGCTATGCTATGAAATTGTTCATTTCTGGTTTTGTTGTTTGTTTTTGTTTTTTTTCTTTTTCTTCCCAGCTGACTACATTGTGATGCAGTTTGGTCGTGTAGCAGAAGATGTGTTCACTCTGGACTATAATTATCCTCTCTGTGCTCTTCAGGCCTTTGCTATTGGACTCTCCAGTTTCGATAGTAAATTGGCCTGTGAATGAGAGACAACAGACTTGAAACTCACTCCCATCCCTGCATCTTCTTGTAAGAGTTCCAGATGGAGTAATGAAAAGCACATTGGGGATGGAAGGGAACTGGAGGAGAGACTTCTGCAGGCTTATTAGAAAGCAAATACCTGGACTTGGAGCATTACAGTAGTTGACATCTTAGGAGACTGTCCTAAGACTGAGCAGTCTCTGTATGCATTGTGGAAGAATAAGAAATATAGGTGATGCTTTTGACATTAGTGTTGATTCTCCTTTCAGAATCCTTGTAACAGATGCTGCATGTGAGCGGGCTAAGGAATTTAGCCCAGTAACTGGAACCCCTTGCAGCTAGGATTAGAAAAATGATGGTTTAGTGTTCATATACCTTTGACTTCCACAGTGCCCCTGGAGATGATGCTACAGACCTGATCAGGAATTAAAAGAGTTTCTGCTCAGCTGAATTCACAAAAAAGGACAGTTATTGGCATGTGTATCATTTTGTTGTCTGTTACAATAGTCAGACATGGAAGGACTCAGGTTATGGCTTTGTGCAACTGTAGGTAATGTTCAACAAATACAGAGCTGGAATGAGACATTGGCTCTAATAAAACACTTTCCTCTTACTCGGTGGGATGATTCTCTGTTAAGGTTTATAGTCCAGTTCCCTTTCATTATTCTAGTTGCTCCATATCCCTTAATGGTCTTTTTACCAAATAAAGAACAATCAAATCTGAAATGCTTACTTTTTAGTTGGTGATATATCCATTACTGTCTCTGTTATTCTTAACAATGTGAAAAATGAGACTGAACAGATGTTACAATCTGACTGAATTTGGCAGAAGGTAGTATTGTAACAATACATACAATAGTATGGTATTGTAACCATATTATTGTAACTGTACAGTATACAGTCCTATTTCTGAAAAGCAGTGTTCTCATTGATTTAATGTAGGCTGTATGCTGATAAGAATTATTTTTTGTCTATTGTTTGTAAAACTTGCTACATTTTTAGGAATAAGTGGCTGATTTTATTTTTTTTAATCTCAAGTCATGACATACAGAAGTTGATTTTTATATAAATAATTTTAACCTAAATATAAGAAGGAGTTACCTCAAAAGAACATTACAGATGTTTTCAAATGCATCAGTAAGTTTAAAAAAAATAATTAATGTATCACAGGCCTTTGCAATGTGCCCTTCCAGTGTTCCATTTTTAACGCTGGATATACAGTATGGGGACTGTAGGTCACAGCCTGGATTCATATGGCCTTGATTCATCAGAGTGAATTGCTGCACGCTGTGACATGTAAGCCTCATAGTGTGCACATGTGTACTAAAGCAGAGAACGGTTACTGTCTTTCCTGTTTTGTGGCCATTATGCATGTTCATGATGATCCTAGAAAACTTAATCCCTCTATCAAGACAAGAATAGATGTTCTCCATCTTTGGATATTGCTACTGTCAGCAGACTAACTCTGTTTCAAGCTCCAGAGAGACAGATTTATTGCTTTTGGGCTCTGGAGTCTTTGAAGTGGTAGGTATCACTTGCTCTTTCAAAATAATGAAACTTTGTGAAGACATTTTCTGGTACTGCCAGGGGGGAAAAACCCAACCAACCAGCCAACTATGGTAATCATGTACAAACTCTGTATTTAACTGTAAATTATGAAGTGATGCTGAGAACTTTAGCTCACATCTCTCAGATGCCTGTGTAGCTGGTGAGCCATTGTCTTGAGATGATCTCATCAGCAGATCTGTCCTGAAGAGAACTTGACTCCTGTATCTCTTTTGTGCCTTCATGTACTCATCAGGCTGGAGTCAAGACCTGACAGTATTTGTTTTCCATTTGTGCTCTTCCAAGTTCTTTGCCAGTGGCTTTGCATTCCCTTTGCCCATCTAGAAAACTAAGTCAGTTTGTTACCTGTCTGATTACTTTTCTGTCTGTGTGTGTGAAAGAAACTGCTTTATGTTAGTTTGGGGTGACCTGAAGGTAGAACGCTAACTTTGAATTCAAGATGATTTTCTGTCTGCTCAGAAGGCCACCGTAGCCTCCCTTTACTCACCCTTTCAGTTAGGTTTGTCAGCAGCGTCTCTTCAAGCTATTTGTTGACATGAAACGATCCTAGCAGGACCAAGGCCCAGGGCCTCTGGTTTCAGTCAGATTGTGCAGACAGATTAACTGATTATGTGCTCTTTTATCAGATAATGTTTTACATGAATTGTATTTATAACTTTTATATCTAAATGAAAATAAACTAATTTATATATTGAAAAAGATCTATAATTCTTAATGAGTTTTTTGGTAGAATTTTGCTGTCACTTATGGGTGTTCTTTCTACCTCCTGTAGATACTACCTCAGTTTCTTCCTGTCATATCTCATCTCATCTCCCTTCTCACTCCTCCTTTTCCTTTGTAATTTTCAGTTCTTTTTATATGTTGTTTGGGTTTTTCTGGTTTTGGGGGGTTTTTTCCCCCTATAGACTTAGAAGGCTGGGGATAAATGTAAAGTTAGTCTCTATTTTTCGTTTTCTTCTCAGCAGCAGTTCTTCCTGTATAGTTCTTGGTTTCCATTTGATTCTTTCTTTAAGCTAGTTGCATTTCTATGCCCCGCATTTTTAATATTTCTTCCAGTGTCCGGTTAGGGCTTTTGAAATAGTTTGTTATGCATTTTCATACCCTCCATCTGAACCCATTGTACTCTTGAAGTACAGTACCGTGTATTTCTGAATTAAGAACTGAAACAATACAAGGCTAGGAGGAACACCAAGTTGAAGTGGTTATTTCTTCCTGTTTCCACTGGGAGATGTATGAACTTCTGTAAGAGGAGATATGGTGGGACTGATAATCTGAAACTAACACAGCTCTTGATGTGTAAGCCCTGTTCTTCATGCACCTCTTTTTTTTTTTCCTTCCCTACTAGTTCCATCTGAGACAAGTGAGATTTAGTTGGGATAGAAAACTGAGCAGGAAGTACTACTAGGCGTTTGTTCTTAGTACAGTAATATTAGTTGAATATGTGCAAATGTAACATACTTGAAATCCCAAAGAGATCTTGTAACAACGAAGGAAGCATATTAAACTGTTCAATATGAATCCTAAAAGCAGATCTAGCAGAGTAAACCAGCTGCTAGGCTGCTCTAAGTTCCTTGGCTCACAAACATAAAACGGTGAGTAATTTCTTGCTCTTTTAGGAGTCAGTCCCACTCTCACTGAAGTTTTACTTAGTGTGCTCCTTGACTTGTTGGTATTAACAGCTCTATAGATCTCTCAATTGACATTGATTTCTTGGTACAGAAGACAAGCAAAGCCTCCCCCATGATTTACAGGTCAAGAGCTAAAAGTTTGTGCAAAGTCTTGAGAAACTGAACTCTGGAAAGATTCCTTCTTTGCCGGAGACAGCCACAATGTCAGACTGTTGTACGTAACTTCAGTTTGGAACTACTGCTGAAACCCGGAATTCAGAAAGATGCTTAAGGTATGCTAGGGCAAAGAGATTTGGCCCTGCATACAGTTATGAAGATGAGTAGAAAAGCAACACTGGTATAAGGGCTTCCTTAATAACAGGGAAAACAGCCTGCTACAGCGGTGAAGTGGTAAGAATTGAAAGCCCTTCCATGGAAGAAGGCAGAGCACCTGTACCCACTGTTACTCTTGTATCTCTTGAACTGTGTGGTGCATAGAGTTTTTGTCTTCTCATTCTGTCCCTTAATGTGTTTATATGGAATTATTCTTTCCTCACTGGAAGCTGGAGGTCACTTCTTTGATCCCAAAATGGGAGAAAAATACAGAAGCAAACTAACTTCCCCAAAATGCATTAAGATAAAGACTATTATAACAGAACCTGCTCTGACAATGTAACGTTTAGTTTAGAGAATACATAAATGAGTTAATTTATTCTAGAAGATGCAATTTGTGATTATTCACTTTAACATTTCCGAACAAGGCAAACAATTGCACTGTCTGCAACAAAACAGCTTAAAATTACGACAAAAGCAAGGGATTTAAATTTTTTTTTAATGCTTAATTGAATTGATCCCTTTATTTATTAAGGGGAAAATACTATATTTTACTGTGAGCCAATATTTTAGAAGCTGCATATCAAAATCATTCAGACAGAGTACGGATCAGGTTGGGGAGTTAGGTGTCACCAGCTTGCCAACTTTCTGTTCTGAGCAGAATAGTTTGCTTTCACATTACCACCAGTAAAGGAAAAATAAAAAATAATTCAAAAGAAGGAAAAAACAAAACCAAACAAAAAAACCCCAACACATCAACCAAAACCCAAAAACCAACACCACAAACCACCAAAAAACCACCTCCAAAACCCCTCTGTTCTCTTGAGCAGGTTTTCATCTGCAATTGAATGGAGTCTTGCAAACAATTTGTGTGATGATTCACAGGAAGGAATAGGTTTCAATTCCTTCTCTTTGAGCTATGTTGATTCTGCAGGGAAATGGGAGCAAAACAATCTGTTAGTCACATAATCATGAGACCTGGCCTGGAATTCATAGTGAACAGGTGTGATGAGAAGTGAGCTACCTTTAATACATGTTTTTTGTTAAATTACCTATTTTTAAATACGACTTAGTAGAAACAGTGGCTAAATGAGATCACTGCAGGGCTTTATATAACAAACAGAAAAACCACAAAATAGTTGACTTCCATAACTTTATATTGTATATATAATATATATTCTTACAGCTGTATCATAATTTTTTCTTAAAATCTTAAGTATTCATAAAATATTGCTGCATTGCCTTCCAAAGAAAAGTAATTGCGCATTAAATAGGTTCACCAATATCAGTTACCTTCAGCACTGCCAAAAGGAAGAAAAATAGAAAAAGTGGAATCACAGAATCCCAGGTTGGGAGGGACCTCAAGGATCATCTGGTCCAACCTTTCTAGGCAAAGTATGACCTGGACTAGATGTTCCAGCACCCTGTCCAGCTGAATCTTGACGGTGTCCGGGAGTCCAACACTTCCCTGAGAAGGTTATTCCAGTGGCTGATTAGTGACAACATTTCCTCTTGTGACCAGTTGGAATCTCCCCAGGAGTAACTTGTGCCCATGTGGCAAATTTGGAGTTGGCCTTCCAAATCCCAAGACTAAGGTTACGAAGTTGATGGGTTTTGCCATTTAGTTTCCAAGACTCAGGACACATTTAGCTCCTGTCTTTTTTCTGCAACTTGAAAAGAGTTACAACAATTTTAGCTTTGGATTCTTACCAAAAGCTGAGAATTTTCTTATTCAATTTCTTCAGTATTTTTATTGAACTTCAAAGTTTTAAACAAAACCAAGTGTGTCATAACTGTACCACAGGGAGTTACGTGCACACCAGGAACCTGTGGCAAAGTCACCTGCTGGGAACTTGAAAAAGTTTATTTTGTTGATGTAGCAGCACTGTCCAGAGCTGCTGACAGGATACCGTTACATTTACTTGCTGGTTTACTCCTGCTTTTGGTTTTGGGATGTGGCTTTCCAACCCTAGTGCAACTCCAAGCTTTGTATCAGCATTTTCTAGTGTAACCTGTTGGCATTCCTGTATGAATGGACAGGAAAGGAGTAGCTTCTTTGTGAGACTGAGAAAAGCCACAGAGAACACCCCTTTTCTGTTAGGCAAGTAGTTTACATTCTGGAATGCTCTCAGAGCAATTAAACTGTTATAACCACTTTTGCGGTGTTGCGGTTGGTTTCTTTTGCAGCGGCGCCGCGATGCTGGCTGGAAATCACATCACATCCCATCCCTAAGGGGCTTCGAGGAAGTGCTGTCGGCGGGCCGCGCTTGTTCGAAGGGGTTAGTGAATCCCTTCAGTGCAGGAGTCCCGTCCCTGGGAAAGGACCAGGCAAGCGGCGGCCTTTCCAGGGCTCTTTCCCCCGGCTGAAGCCGCTCCGGCCTGGACGCGGACTCCAACTTCTCTCCCCGCCCGGGCATCGCGCCGATGCCTGGAGGCGGCGGCGTCCCGGCCGCTCCCCGCTTTCAGCCGCTCGGAGTTTCCTTCCTCCGCTCCCCCTGTGCGGAGCGACCTTCCCCCGCGGGCCCCCTCTTCCGGCTATTGCCGGCGTTCCCTCCGCCCCGGTCACACGCGGTCCCCGGCCAGGGAGCGCCTGGCCCCGCTGGGTTTTGTTCCTAACTCCGCCTCGGCACTTCTCTCGCCACCCTCCCCGCTAGTCCCCTCCCTAGACCCGTCTCAGCCCCTGCGCTAGCCGGCAGTCCCCTCCCACGGCCGCGTTCATTTCATACCAACTCTCATTCCTCGCATTCCTCACTTCCTCCTTTCAAACTCCAGGGGAAATAAAAACCCTCCCTTTTCCTTCCCAACTCCTGCCCGACCGCGGCCGCCGCTGCCGCCCCCTCGCTGCCGCCGCCCGGGTTCGCCGTCCCGCCGTCCGCTCCCGCGCTCCTCAGGTGAGTGTGCGCTTTGTGCCTCCGCTCCCGCCGGCCCGGGCTGCCGCTCTGAGCTCCCCCTCGGACACCCGGCCGGCAGCAGCGCCCGGCCCGGTATTGTTCTCGCTGTCCCCGATGCTGCGGGACCAAGGGAAGGGGGAGCCCCGAGGGCCCAGCCGATCCCAGAGCCGCCTCGGGTGCCACTGGGGCTCCGCGGCAACTTTTCTCTTTCTCTCCGACTCGGCGGTGGCGTTGCCGAGCGCGAAGCTGACCCGCCCGCGCCCCCTTCCCAAGCCCCGCTCCCACCCCTGCGGGCTCGGGGGTGGGGATCGGGCGGGAGCGAGGGGCAGGCGCGCAGGAGCAGCCGTCGTCTGCTCTTTTGGCAGAAAGTCCTGGAGCAGAAGGAGGAGTTGGAGCGGGTCTCCGCTGCCCCTGCGGAACAACAGCCGCTCTCGCCTTGCTCAGGTCAGGACACGCTATTTCACGACCATCGCTTTCGCGCGGGGTGAAGGGG
>JANHGB010043045.1:36387-49990 GCA_026283785.1 Coracopsis vasa | reverse complement strand
ATTATTTTAAAGAGTGGTGTCCCCCCCCCCCCCGCTTTTGCTGTACCCACCTTCTTTGACTGTATATATTTATTTTGTTGCCCCAAAATTTTTAGCTTTTTGGCAATATAGAACATCCTTTTCAAAAATTCCTTTCCATCTGTATGGTGTAGGCTAATCTCACTTGTGTCAATTGAGCAATAATGACACAGAATGAAGTAGTTAAAAGATATCCAGATAAAATTTTTCAACCTTACTTCTCATTATTGACCATATTATGCTCAGTAGATAACATAGTAACATGGTAAAATATGGTGAACCTTTACAATTTTTTGAGTTTTAAAAAAGGTTTCTGCTGAAGTCATGATGATTATTGTACAGATTTCTCTTAAGACACAATTTTAATCTCTATATGTTCTTCAGAGATATAACCATCTCTCTTATGACTTTTTGGTGACAAACGGCACTGAATTTTTTCCAGAACTTTAAAAAAATTTCTAAAAATGCAGATTTACACAGAAGGCTTCACCAGAACTTCTAGCTTCCTCCCCCCAATATTTCATTTATTCTTTCAGAGCAGATGCATCTAAACACTGTCTAAATGCTCAAGGACTGATCAGAAGTCAGAATAAAAACTAAAAGTCCTTTCACTAATCATAAATATCAGTGATGCAAAGATCTCAGTGGCCTACAATTCCATGTGAAGTCTCTGATTATTTCACGTAATAAGCCAATTAATACACTCAGATTGTTCATGAAAAATGTATGGAAAGAAATATAGAAAGCATTACTGTCTTTGAAGAGCTTGCTTGCTCTAGTCAAGATCCTTTTTAAAGACCAGTTACTGTCCACCTATAATTTTTTTGATCAAATACCACCATCAGCTACATGAAGCTCTCCAGTAACAACCAGAACTATTAAATTACAGCAGTGAACAGCCTGATCAAGAAACGTTTGGTCGAAATTCAACGTCTTGGTGTTGTGCAACACTGAATTAAAGAAAAACATTAACTGAATATAAGCTTGGATTACAGCAGTGGTGTATAATCAGAGGACTTTTATGTTGTACTTTTTTGTGTTTTCCTTCTCAGACTCTTAGGTGGCTTTTGAATAACCAGGAACAGCTCAGTGCAGAGATTTTCTTGCATCTCGCTAGTACAAAGTAAGCTTCTTAGATACCATATCTCAGGAAAGAGAAACCTGAAAAATACATGCTTCTTGTTTTACCATAATGTATAACATATGCCCTTTTGTTGGTTCTAGTTTCCTTATTGACACTTTCAATTTCAATGCATTTCCTGCCAAAAAGAAAGTAATACTTTATATTCATTACATGCTAGAGTTATGACAGTTTAGAGGCACAAAAGAAACAACTGGTAGATAGAGAAAAAATCAACTAAGAAACTGGTGTTACCCCTACATGGCAAGAAAATAATGTGCACAGAAGTTGCATGGTCAGGACACAGATTTTCTATCTGAAAAGAACATATTATAAAGTAAGAAAGCTTTTATTCAACTCACAGATACCAACATCTGTTACACAGCAAAGACTGACTTTTCTTTCTGGATCAGGCTTGATTTCCTCCAACCTTTCTTTGGAGAGATAACAACAACAAAACCAAAAAAGTTTTCTCTTTTTCACTGCTATAACTTCTGTGGTTCTTGAATACTTTTGGGAAGAAAGTGCTTTGATATTCCTGTGCCTGTCTCATTCTCAATTTCTGTGGAAGTTCTACTATTTTCTGATACTTTTACAAAAGTTTTAAAAAGATGCAGCAATGAATTATGCCACTACAAGCACCAATCCTCCTTAACTTTTAATTTAACTCTGTTTGAATTCTGTATCAATTCAGAGAAATTCCCAATGTTTGTTTGATTTTTTTCTAGACTTGTTTGTTGTTTCAGTGAAATTATACATATGTGTTAATTCCTCAACATATGGGGTCTCTCACTGGAGCTGGAACAACCAGATTTTTCTGAATCAGCAGCTTCTTCTCAAAAGTAAAGGTTAAAAACACAGAATAATGCATACTGGAAGGGACCTCAGGAAGTCATATATTCCAACCCTCTGTTAATGAAAGTAATTGAATAAGGCTGCAAACCAAAGTTCCTGTTTTCAGTTAACTAAATGCAATGTTGGGGTTTCAGTGCTGTTCTTGGCACTTCAGGAGTTCAACACCCATTTCAGGAAAACTCACAAATTAAAGTTGTTTAGTTTCTTTTCTTTAATATCATCTGAATTATTGTCATGTTTAATGGCAACTTTTCGAAGTGTAGAATAAACTAGGTATTTCTTGCTAAAGAAAGCCAAGTGATGTTCCAAAATACCTGTCTTTTGGGAAATGCCTCAGGTATCTAGGTTCTTGTTTAAGGAAACCTGATGCTTATTGACTGGATGGAAAATGGTAATGTTAATATACACCTCTCATTTTGTCCCCAGTGTTCTCCAATATTTGAAAATTCTTCTAACTGCTCTTTTTTAAAGATTGATTAATATTTCCTTTGGACAAAGGAAGAACTTATTTCAAGCTATGAAATGCTTTTAATTCCTACAAATAATAAGAAAAATTTATTTAGAATAAAAAGGAAATTACCCACATTGAGAATAAATGAGAGTAGAGTAACACAGAAAGTACTTTTTTTCTCTACTGTGCATGTCTGAACACGTACCTCCCTAAAGCACAGTAAAAAAATTTTGTACTTAATGAAACTCAAAATTCATTTAGATGCATATATATAATGTTGTGCAACTGAAATTAATTTTTTTTAAAATATTCATTTCATAATCTATCATATTACACAGCTTCTTGTTTATTATTACATTGTATGCTTTTTAAATAGGTGATGGACAATTGCTGAGTCATTTCCAGAGCTCCTCTGACTTGTTTTCATAGGCTTGCTTCTTCCAGTTATTTAGACTATAAACTAAACCTGACCATATTCTGAACTTCTTTCTCTCCCCACCCTCAAAGCCCAGTAGGGTCACTAGCAGCTTCTGGGAAAAAAAGCTAGATTTTATCATAATGCCTACACTATGAAAGAAGTTTAAGACCTCCTCAAACTCTGGTGAGGAAGCACAGTGCAAGCTCCATTGCTAAATTAAATACAGGAAGCCTTCCAGAGGGAGACATTGGGAACAATGCAAGAATTTAGCTAAAGCAGGGATTAAAAGGACAGGAGAATATAATTAAAAATCTCAGAGCTAACTTATTTCCTTACCTTTTCTATTGTGGTCTCTGTGGAGCATCTCTTCAAAGGCTGAGATGATTAGCATTTGATGGATCAGTGAAGAATCCATGGGGTTTTGATGACAAAATGACAGCAAGGAAAAAAGAAAAAAGTTTGAGGAATTATAGGATTTTTATTTTTTTTTTTACTATTAAATTACAGGACAGGTAAAAAAAGATTGTGGAAAGGGAGCCTTAAGCTGCAAGACTATTAGTGTACCAGACAGTGGCTGTGTATGTCACTAGGTTCCATAGAAGTTCACCCACACTGGAGCTCTCTTGAAAGCACATTTTACAGTGAAGATATCTGGCAGCACCACACTTTGTCTCAGAGCTCGATGTACTGACATAGCAGTGATGTTTCAACCCAGTGCTTTGCACTGTTATTCTTCCCTTGGGTAGCCAGAAGCAATTCCAGACGTGTTTTGCACAGTGAGACAAAACTCATCAACAGTTATTTCCAATTTGTTCTGCATTGTCTGAGCCATCTACAAATTCTGTCTCACTTTGCTGAAATGATGACCTTTAGGCATATGACATCTTAAAAGTAACTCACATGTTGCTTTTAACTTTTCCTGGTTTGTATGAAAATAGCCAAACCAGTACAAAATGCCTTTGCCTAAAGTGCTGAACAACATATATACATTCTTATGAAATCATCTGATTAATTCACACAGTCTTTTCTTATTTATTAAAATAAGACATTATTTCAGTATGTTTTAACAGAATAACTGTAGTACTCTTAATTACATCTACCTGAATATTAGCATTTGTATCTTATGTGACCAAAGGAGTGATAAATGGGTCACTTCATCTGGACTGTATAAAAGCATAACCACACAAATCTTTGAGCTCAAAATGCATGGCAGTTCTCTTCCTGTACATGTTTTCTAAATAACGAAGAGAAGGACAGAATTTTCCCTGGAAACCAGGGGGAAGACTGGAGCAAAGAGGACCTACCCTTGGTGGAATAACAAGTCAGAGGATACTTAAGCAAACTGAACATATATGAGCCCATAGGCCCTGATGAGGTGCACTTAGGACTGCTGAGGGAGCTGGTTGAAGTCATTACAAGGCCACTCTCCATAATCCTTGAATGATTGTGGTGACTGGGATATGTGTCTGAAGAACTGGAGAAAAACAGATGTCATTCCTATCTTCAAGAAGGGCAAGGAGGATGCGGGGAGCTACAGGCTGGTCAACCTCACTTGATTGCTGGGAAGGTGATGGAGCAATTAATCTTGAAAACCTTTTCAGGCACGTGGAAACTCATCAAGAGTAGCTAGCATCGATTTACCAACATGAAGTCATGTTTTACCACCTTGATAAGCTTCTAAGATAAAGTGACTGGCTTGGTAAAAAAGCAGTTCACCTAATCTTCAGTAGGGCTTTCAGTGTTTTCTGCATATGATCTTCATAAAGAAGCTGATAAAATATGGGTAGACAGTGAGATGGATTGAAGACTGGCTGTATTTCTGGTGCCAGAGTGTAATAAACAGTGGAACAAAGTCTAGTTGGAGGTCAATATTTACTGATGTTACCCAGAGTTCAACACTGTTCAATGCTGTTCAGCAGCTTCACTAATGACATGGATGATGGGGTTGAGTGTGCCCTCAGCAATTTTGCAGATGACACTGCTTCACTATCTTATGTTACAATAATTTTTATTAAATTATTGTATGAACTACAATTGCATGAAAACAATTTCTCCTGATCAAACAGTTTATAGTACATTAAAATTTATGTGTTTTTCATCAGATTATTTCATTTCCCTGCAGTGATAATTAGTACAAGTTATGAGGTAAACTTCATTTTATGTTGAGTAAACAATTCTTGAAGTGAACATCTGTTTATGCAATCATAGGTGCATGAGGTAGATGTTTGATACTGAGCTTTTTTTCTTTCTTCTCCCCTGCATCCCCCCACCCAATCTCAGAGATGACAGCAATTAGCAGTTAAGATCTTCTTTATGCTTTTCCATTCCAGCAAACAGCAACATTTCTACATATATTATAAAGAAGTAATGATTTAGATACCAACTGAAATATCAACTGTTTCCTTGATGGTGACTGTTTTTCACTCTACGACAACTTACACTGTGTTTTGAAGATACAAGGTTATTTTCTCCTATCAATTACCATCCTGAAAAATCCAGCAGTGCTCCAGTGGATGGTAAAGTTTAAACTTCTTAAAGGTGTTTCGCAAAGATTGTTAGTGAGCCACAGGGAACAGCTGTGTACCTCTACCCCCACTCCAGATCTGTAATGTTCTTGCTCCAAAAAGACTCCTTTCTTCTGTTCCAGCTATATGTCTAGATCCATGGAAAGTCAGAGGTGTAAAGAGTTTGATACAAAGACAGCAGGATTTTGGCAAGGCAAGGCCTGGAGACATTAAGTATGATTTCAGTTTGTGGTCCAGTGGTGATTAGCAAAAAAAATTTCTTTCACATTGCAATATTAAAATTAGAAGGGCATATTTTGTATTGAGTGAAAATCCACTTAAAAATGCAACCTTTTTCCCCACCCCATCGTGACCATTTCTGAAGTATCTGCTGGGTCTCCAGTGACAGATATAATAGGAATGTGGTCTTACAAAGCCAAGAGCAAAATACCATTTGGCATTCTAGCTGGGAATATATTTGAGAAATTAATTGTGTTCTAGGTGACTTCTTTATTTTCTCATTTATTTTTAAGTGCAAAAGAGAAATATACAGTGCCAATTGTGTGAAAGGTGTTCTATAGGTAGTATTTAAAGAAATACACAAAATTAAAGAACTTTACAAATGAAAATCTAGACTAGGGGTTCCAGACCCTTGGCTTGGAGACAAAGTTGCTTACATCTTTTGAAGTTGTTAATAGCCACTGGAAATTAGAATGAGAAATAGCCTGTAATTGATGTAGCATATGTTTACACTTTGGCTTTAAAGCAAACCAATGGTCTGAATTGGTCATTGCTAAATTGCGTACATTTCCATGCAACTTAATGATAATGGCCTTTGCAATCACATAGTGAAAGTCTCTTTACACTTGTCCACTTGTATACCATTACATCAGGTTTTACTACATACTACTGCATACTGCTGCATCACACCAGGAATTGCTACAGAAAATAGATACTCTGGAAACTTTATCTTACTAATGCTACAATGTCTTCTGAGATAGTTTTGACCATAGCATCTTACGTCATTTCTTCCATTCTTGCTGTGTAAACCATATGAGCTTCCTCTAAGAGAGCAGCAGACAAGTGTGGATATGAACAACCCACTGCTATCAATCATGGCTGGATGTCAGATACCTTCTGGCATATGGAATGCTAACCAGGTGGGCAGCTGGTAAACCCTATACAGTGCTAGGTCCATGGTGTGGCATGTGGCTGGGATGAATCTTTGCATGGCAAAATGGAAATTTTACAGTTAAGAGATTGATTTTGACAACTGCATTGCTCTCTGTAATGTGTGGGAGAGGTGGGATCTGTCATTCTGGCATGTCACTCCCTATGGCAGCATCTTGAATTCAATGTGGCTTTTTTTGATCATAGCACCATAAGGCCTGTAAGATGCCAGTAATGGTAAGAATGCTCTGTGTGTGCACCCATGGCTGGCCACAGGTTTCTTCTAAGGGCCACTTTTTTTTCATTTTCTCCAGAAGCAGTCTGAAGAAATTTGTTTTGCCAGGTTTCTTCTGATCTAGTAAGGAATGAACTGTGATATGTCAGGTTACTCTGACAAGCACTGTCAAGTAGCCAGGGAAGGGAGGTGTGAAAAACTAATGCATTGTCCTTGGAATGTGGTCCCTTGTCCTATTGTGTTTGACCCCGTTTTTTAGTGTTGGCCCAGACTGCAGACTGTCTTCACTTGCCTCACAATACCTAGCATCTGTGGACAACATGTTGTACACTGATATCTTTTCAGACAAAGTTTTGGGTGACCTAATTACAACATATTAGACAAAGTTTTCCTGGCCACTGGTTGTTGTCCTTGACCTTCATTCAACCAGCTTTCATATTCCTGAAACAGCACTATTCTGTGCTTCTGTCAGAAGTTACTCAACCATGTTTCTCCATGTGTTCCTACTGGGAAATTCTCCAGGCAGGAACATTTCTTCCAGCATAATCAGACCAAAAATTCATTTGATTCCAGTCCCCAGGTTATCCTTCTGTGCTCCTAAGACTGAGATTACAAATTCTTTTTCTTTAGAAGCAGCTGTAAGGAGTAACATATGTGCTGCAGGACCACATACTCAGACTGTTGTTTCCCAGCATGCAAGACCTGAATTTTTGTAGCTTTTTGAAGCTTTGGTCTCACTAAGTTAAAGGAAATTATGGAAGAAAACATTGGTAGGTACTTTTGCTCATGTAGCAAAGGAGAACTGGAGTTTGCAGGCTGTTGGTCCATTATATTCTGTGGAGGTGGCACATAAAACAGGATATCCTCTGATACATAATATGCTTTAATGTGACTGGAAAGTGCGAGTTTATGCAACTTTCTTCTCTAGGATGTGACACATGCAGTATGGGTCATCAGGTAATAAGATACTCTAAGTAACTCAGGTACCATTACTCAATACACTTTCCGATGTCACTGCTGAAATTGAAAAATGCCAATGCAGATAAGCAAGATTGTAAAATCATACAAGCAATACAAGAGAATCAAAGAAGTGAAATAAAATTAGAATCAGTAAAACAGAATAGACTCCAGAGCAGATCATTGTAATATCTGAAGACACATTTTTCAGAGTTGTAGAAATTTCAAAGAGAACCATCAGGATTTCTCAAAAATTTTACAGAATTACGCAATAAAGCGTGAAACTTTACTGGTGCAGAATGAGTTTATTGGTAGTATAATTTATGGCAAATGACAGATTTCCCACACCACTACAATACAGTTAAAATATTACTGGGATATTTATAAAATAGGAAAATGAGTAAACGCAATTGGCTAAGAGGTTTGTCAAAGCAAAATTCTATTTAGTGAAGAACAAACACCATTCACTGAGATTTGCACCTAAAGGATTTAGGCAAAATCACTGATATTTAATTGTTTCAAAGAATTATTCAAATAATAGTCTGTGGAGACAGGATAGGGGGATAGTCTTGTCTCTTTAATGACAAAAATAATTGGACAACAGAGTGGACACACGTGTGGCTGGCAATGGATTTGACTAGGTCACCTATGATGTCTCCATGAAATCAAAACTCTCTGCAAATGTCTGAAGGTGTAACACAAAACAATGCCCCTTGATAGAGTCATGAGCTGTACATGTTCTTGAAACTTCTACGTAAGTGAGGGGTAAGACTAGAATGGATTTTTTTAAAATGGACAGTGTTTTTTATTGTGCTATTTTTATTTAACTGAACAGAGCCCTCTGTACCCACAGTTGCTACAAGGGTCCAGCTACTATAAAAAAGTCATGAAGTTATTCGGAGCTATCATGCCTTTTAAGCCAAAGTGTTTCAAAACTTTTCAGAATAAGGAAATATTGTAGCTGTTTTCAAACTTTGTTCTAAACAGGCCAGAGCACAGAGATCTACTGAAAGTGCTAGTGCTGGCAAGAAGCTCTGGCAGGGGCATCAAGCAGATTTGGCACTACTGTTTTGATGATGTTCAGCCTTCTGCATGCTTAATGTCTGTATGAATACATGTGGAGAAGGTACCTTTTTAAGGAGTCACTACTCCCCTGAGTCTCCCATATTCCCTGAGTGTTCCCATCTGAATTGTTTCATATCCATGCGTCAGAGAAACAGCTTTTTTTTTCAGATAAGAGCACAGAATATATTTGGAATTCTGGAAAAGGGGCTGTTTCAACCTGATCCAGACAGTATCCCAGCTGTCAAATCAAAACAATGACAAAACAATGCAGAATTTTGAAGACTATTGATACTCATCCAGAAACCACGGCAGCTGGGTTATCAGTAAAACACAGCAACAGAATTACCTTTTATAGTACTCTGCTGTACTTGATGTAAGGCCCTGAATATTTGCTATGAAACTCAGTACTTTGTCAGTAGCAAATATCTGCTTTGAAGTTTCTCTAAAAACAGAGACTTTTTCTGACAATGGTTGGCAAGTGTCTCTCTTATAATAACTGCCATTAAGACTAAGAGGATTGCAATTTCAAGTTTCAGTGACATAGTAGATGTTTTTTTATTAGAAGGATGACTGTAGACTTTAGAAAACTCATCTAACATAAGTAATAGTAAAATTACTCTAAAATTATAAATATCTGACTACTTAAGTGGAAATGCTTGAGACAAATTAATCTAAAATCTATGTTTCCTTCACACCACAAAATAGATGAGTGTAGGATGAAAGTGAGAATTCTAGTACATACACCTATGTAAAAGAAAAATAAAATACCTTATTCTTCACAGACATGATTTGCTTTTACTTAAGCTTACTTCTGAATTAACATCTCTTTGCCAGAACAGCCACAAAATCTTCTATACATTGAAGAATTTTTCCTAGCACATTTTGAAGCTCTGAAACCCTACAAAGCTGCTCACAAAACTACATGCTGCAGGCTGGTCAGCTCTCAGGTTTCTCCTTATAGCAGCTGATGTTGTAATAAATGGCTTTAGGGACTACCATCACTGTCACATTTTTACAAGGGGGTTTGGTTGCACACAGCAGGAGTTACTGTAACTGAATAACCAGTTCTGCAGGGTAACAACATAATACGTTCTACAGTTCAAACTGGTCTATATGCAATATAGAAACTCCAATATTTAAAATCTATGATTCGATAATATTTACCAGTATGGTGAAATGCTTCATCATGTCTTTCTGTAAAACTGAGTCTTTGCATTTTAAATTCATTGCAATGAATGGTTATGAGAAGTCTTTCTAGTGGGCAAGAAATATTAATCATATTTGCAAAACAGGAAAGGCAGTTGAAATGAAACTGGGCTATTAATGAAGATGATTTTAGAACCAGTGCACCTTTAAAAGCATTAGTTACATGGATTTCCATAACATGACAGACCTCAGATGGCGGTTCTTAAGAAACAGAATCACCTGAGCACTTGAATTATGTAATTGTTACTGAACAGAACAGTTAATTTTAAGTACAGTAATCAGAAGAATGTTATAAATGCATATAAATAAGTTGAAAAAAATCAAGGCAAATATTTCATCTTCTGCAGCTACATGTTTTAATCATTATAGTTGAACACAACAAAATTTGTGGAGAAAAGTAGTACCTTTCATTAGCTCAGCTGATATTACTGGGAAAGACAGACATATCTTATTATACATTATTAGACATACCAGTCTATCAGTCTGAGATTTCAGACATGCCACTGATTTTAAGGGGGAAGGAACAGAAAACTGGAGGGTTTAGGCAAATGACTGTTACAAAAAAAACCCTTAAATACTGATTACAAAAATATTTGGTTTAGGGCTGCATCAAGTATACATAATAAAATATAATACAACTTCATGTTTTTCCTCAGTGTTGTTCAAAGATGATGATGGTCTAGCTGAATTCAGGCTTATTCCTCAGGATACTGTCTTTATCAAAGTTACTACTCAACATATTTCACCTTTCAAATATGAAATTTAAAAACAAACTATAAAGTAAACAAGATGTGTACCATCTTGTCCAATAGGCACACAAGATCCAGTTTATTCAGATAGAAAGGAGTTGGGAACAGACAGTGAAGAGAAAAGCATGAAAATCCTGCTAAAGCCTGCCAAGCAGGAAGGTTAGCCATGAACTAACTTGGTTTTTTACATGGGGAATTCAGGAGGAGATGAGTAAACCAGCTGAACTGTGCCAAAAGAAGTACAGAAGATGGGTGAATAATAAAACATAAGAATATTGCCATTATGTTTGCACTAGATTAAAAAAAAAACAGATTGCAGATTTTCATAACACACATTATTTTTTTTTAATCCATGGGTGGTTTTTGCAGGCTTCCTTTACAGGTATTGTTTAGGTATTCCTGTTATAAGAAATAATGCAATCATAGCTTGATGAGGATTAGCTAAGAAAAGGTTTTAGGTGAAACACTTCATAACAATGAGGGTTGTACTTCTATCTCTCAGGGTCTAACTTTTTGCAGTGGAGAATGTTAAAAGGATTTCTGAAATTAAAGCAATTATTGAGACATAAATTCTAGAATTTCCAAAATGAATTATTTTGTGCTGGCACGACCCTCTTTTTTTGAAAGGACTCAAAATTTGAACTTATTTGAAACAATATATACTGAGGTGAGACATAGGTCAGGATAATTTGGATTTTAATAGGTATGCTAATCTTTTATGTATACATACACAAATTGTACACATATATATGTATCGATTATTGAACTTCCAGTCAACTAATATTAACTTTTAAATGTTCATTATTCAAAAGAAAATGGATTAAAACTATTTTGGTATAACAGCTTAGAAAAATTACCATTTGAATCTATTCTTAAGAAACATCAGGTAATCCAAAACACAAACACATACTGGGCAAAAAATGGATTGAGAGCAGTCCTGAGGAGAAGGACTTGGGGGTGTTGACTGACATGAAGCCCAACATGAGCTGGCAGTATGTGCCTGCAGCCCCGAAAGCCAACTGTGTCTTGGGCTGCATCAGAAAGAATGTTGCCAGCAGGTGAAGGGAGGTAATTCTCCACCTCTACTCTGCTCTTGTGAGACTCTACCTGGTGTATTGTGTGCAGTTCTGGGGCCATCAAAACAAAAAGGATGTGGACCTTTTTCAGCAAGTCCAGAGGAGGACCATGAAGATCAGAGAGCTAGAACATCTCTCTTATGAAGACAAACTGAGAGCATTGGGCTTGTTGTACGTGGATACAAGAAGGCTCAGGGGAGACCTTAGAGCAGCTTCCTGTACCTAAAGTGGCCTACAAGAAAGTAGAAGAGCTAATTTTTGCAAGGGCATGTAGGGATAAGACAAGGGGGAATGGTTTTAAACTGAAAGAGGGTAGGTTTGGATTAGATATAAGAAAGAAGTTCTTTACTATGAGGGTGGTGAGGTACTGGAACAGGCTGTCCGGAGAAGTGTTCAAGGCCAAGTTGAACTGGTTTTTGAGGAAGGTCTAGTAGAAGGTGTCTCTGCCCATGATGGGGGCTGGAATATGACCTTTGGAGGTACCTTCCAGCCTAAACCATTCTATAATTCTATGATTATGTACAGACTGCTCAATACTGTTGTGAAAGTTTTAAATATAAATCAAGTTTAAAAGCTTCTCATACATTTGCGTGATTATTGCAACATTAGAATGCATGAACCGTGATATACAGAATGAATGTAAGTATGTAACTTCCTCTTATCATTGTTTTCAGAAAATGCATGAAAGGGACACATATTCCAGTGATATCATCCATGGCTCTTACAAGCCCATGAGCATTGAATAACATTTATGCTGTACTATATTTACCAGCCAAAATTTATGTGCAGCAAGCCTCCTGTGTAATTTTGAGCTGCTGTATGTAAGAGAAGTTCAACATTCTGTGCTCAAAAAATTGTTGCAGCTGACTAAATAGAGGATGCTGTTTCACAGCAGATAAAAAGGCACTCTCATAAATGTGGGATAAAGTTCTTTTCTCTCTGCCATGTGTCCAGCGGATGAACTGGTGATGAACTGGTTCAAGCCTTCCAGACAAAACTACCTGGGGAGAAAAAAAAAATAAATTAATTAAACTAAATCCCTACCCTACTTTGATCTTACAAGTACAGATGTTAGTATAATGGAGAGAAAGGCAGTGTATAGGGGAGGGAATGGCAACAAAAGAGGAAAGAATGAGAGTAACACTATACTAATACCAATTTAGATTGCTGTAAACTCCTGGGCAGCTTTCCCTTGAGACTTGGACAACAACTTTTGAAGAGACTTTTCCTGTCTTTGTGACATTTTCTACATTAAAATGAAAGTGTAAAGTAAATGCTAAAATGAGGGAACCAAGAATAATCCCTTATTAAAATATTGCATTAAAATATGTATATGAAAATATTATTGTTCACTGTTTTTAAAAAATAAACTTATCTACCTGCCACTCCTGTAATGAAAAAACAAAAACCAAAAAAATAAAAACAAAACAAACAACAGCAACAACAAAACAAAAGCAAGTTATCAGATGTAGCTACCACTTGGGAAATTAATGACATTTATATGGATATAAAAAAATCATCCTGAACTGTTTGTTATGCCACCTTAATGAAACCATGCTGCTGATCCTCCTTTGCTGCCAGTCCTCTCCTCAGTGGAGCAAACCCCTTTACTGTGGCTCTTTTGTTTCCCCACTAAAAGTCCTTTGGAATGCAACTTCTCCCGGGTCTGCTACCGGGCATTCTGCTGCACAACGTGCAGAATGGTATGTTTGGCCTCTCCTCCCAGACAAAAGGAGCCAGGTCAAAAAGCTGCTGCTTGTCCTCTTCTGCTACCAGTCC
>JANHGB010043045.1:0-31503 GCA_026283785.1 Coracopsis vasa | reverse complement strand
AAGGAAGTCTCCATAGTTCACATGGCTGCAGAGGTGAACCTGGGTTTCTTCCCATTCTTGATATCTTACAAGCAGGGATGATTACCATTTTTGGGCCCTGACAAAATACAATCATCTTTTCACTGAGCAACTTGGTCTAGTGAAAGGTGTCCTTGCCCATGGCACGGGGGTTGGAACTAGATGATCTTTAAGGTCTTTAACGTCCCTTCCAATCCAAACCATTCTGTGATTCCATGATTCACTCTGTCAGTAGCCAATCAGACCATAAAATTATTTATAAATCTTGTTTCATTCCAGAAGCACTTCAGAATTCCTCGGGCTGTAAAAAATGGACAAATATTTTGAAAAAGTAAGCTCTGCTACCTATTAACCTTTCTGAATTCAGCTTTCTCTTAATGTCCACAGATACTGTCTCTCATGCAAGTAATAGCACCTAATGTCAATTTTTGTGAAGCGGGACACCAGGGATAGGAGTTGATTCCAGTTCGTATCTCAGCTGGTTTAAGCTTTGTTGGTAATGCAGAAGAAAGTATAATTCCTTGATTTCTTCGAAAATACATTTTTCAAAAGGACCAGCACTGTTTTGAAATAATTAAATGTGTGTTTTTCTCTTTGATTGAGTTTGTAGATTGCTATGCTCTTTGAATTATTTCTGTAAGTATATATTTCTTCTTGGGTTTTTATGAGTTTTGAGGTAGTCTGTGCTGGTCATTAGATTGTCACCATCACATGAATGAAAAGATGTTTTTATCACCACATGGAGGCCATGTGGTATTTGTCTGCATGTGTGGTGAATATTAGCTGTGAAAAAATCGTGTCTGAGGTTTGACTATCAAAGGTACAGTGAGTACAGATACCAATGCCCCTGCGAACATCTGAGTGCATTACTGGAAGTATAACATAATTTCTGTTGTCATCATTTTTTTGCAGAACTGATAAGGATTTAAAATGGATAGTGTGGATGTCATTTGTTCTAGGTGAGTTGCTAGGCTTTTACTATAGGTGACATTTCAATTCTGCCCCTCTTTGCCCTCAATCTTTATGAGCATCTGGCTGTTTGGGAATTTTATGGATATCTCTCCTTGTTGACTTTTTTCTCTAAATAACTGGGGAAGGTTCTGTTTTTCTGGAAAAAGTTGATGTATGTGGTCCACGTCCTTTCTTTTCTTCTCAACCCAGCAAGAGATGTAAGACTTGTAATGTGATAGGGTACCTGTCGAGTTCAATCATCTGACCTCATGCATTTGTATGAAGCTCATTTATTTGAAATACTCATTTCAAGAAATTTTTGCTTCAGACTAATAGAAATTATGTTGTCTAAATCTTGTTTTACATGTGAATGTTAGGGATATTTTTCATCCAAATATTCATTTTAATAGTATTAGCCTACTAATCACTCTGATTTTTCAGTACTTTGGTGTTAGCCTTTGCAAGACACTGACCCCTGCTAAATGATATCTTTCTAATCAAGTAAAAAGACTAATGCATCATTTCTGTGAATCTTCTGTCATTCTCCCTGAGCAGAGAGAACTACAAGAAGGAAAAAATATGAGGTAGCTCTGTAATGCCTGACTAAACAAACTGCTTTAAGTGACAGATTTCAAATTCTCAATTTATATTATTTTCTTACAGCATAGTGAAAGCAGGACATGGAGTTGTTAGAGCAAGTACAGAGGAGGGCCACCAGAATGATAAGGAGGCTGGAGCACATCCCATACAAAGATCAGCTGAGAAAGTTGGGGCTGTTCAGCTTGGAAAAGAGAAGACTGCATGGAGACCTCATAGCAGCCTTCCAGTATCTGAAGGGGGCCTACAAGGACAACAGAGAGGGACCATTATAAGAGACTGTAGCAATAGGACATATGGCAATAGGTTCAAACTTAAACAGGGGAAGTTCAGGTTAGATATTAGGAAGAAGTTCTTTACTATGAGGGTGGTGAGGCACTGGAGTGAGTTGCCCAAGGAAGCTATGAATGCTCCATCCTTGGCAGTGTTCAAGGCCAGGTTAGGCAGGGCCTTGAGCAACCTGGTTTAGTGGGAGGTGTCCCTGTCCATGGCAGGGGGGTTGAAACTAGTTTACCTTATGGTGCTTTCCAACCCTAACCATTTTATGATTTTTGATTCAAATTAATGTTAATTTAGGTTGCATTTACTATTAGCTTCTTCTGTCTGTCCTTGTGTACAGGCAGACAAACCAAGACAAAGAGCAATATCAAACTGAAAAAGGGGTTGATTGTAGCAAGGCATCCAAAAATTTTGTAGTCAGTAGATTTTCTTTTAGCCTGAAAAATTAATGTAATGAAGAGCAGGGAGGAGGGAAAGAGGAGAAGAGAATAGACACTTCCTGTCTTACTCTGCAGGCAGCAATGAGTAGATGTCCAAGCCAGCTTTTAACTATAAAGAATTTAAAACTGTGGCCACAGCAACCTCAATGAAGGCTAATTCACATTCACTTTCCCACATTAACACAGGAGGTGCGTCTGGGGATAACTGGATTGTGGGTTATTCCCAGACTGATTTATTTTGTTGACATTCATTTGGTTTGCTTTAGTAAAAATGTCACTCTAGGCTTGTGTTTAGAAGAGTCTCCTCAGAGCCAGTCATTCTTTCCCAAGGAGGAATTTCTGTTGAAGTAAATTAGGCAAAGTCTAGAAGAGTGCTTCCAGCTTATCATATAGCACACATGATCCATGGCTCCACAGCAGCTTGTTATTTAGGTAGTCTGTGTGCCATGAGCACAGGGGGCTGTGAGAAAGACGCACTTGAACAACTGTGTAATATTTATGAAACTGATTTCTTTCCTGGTTCTCACTGAGTAACCATTTATAAAACTGAAGTAAACTTTGATTTACTTCTCAGCTGTTACAGAGTCCTTGCTTAGGATAAGCTTCACTATTCATTATAATTTAACACCTTAGAGAACGTCAGTAGGAAATGCATCTGAACCAAGAAATAACTGACTGCGTTTCTTCTTCTCTGGTAGCAAAATGCATACTTTGAGAACTAACAAAGCACTGCTACTCTGGAGTGACACTTAAAAGAGGCATAGCTGAAGTAGATCCAGAGGGCATTCGCCAAGAAAATGTACATCCTTCCTTGTTTGAAAATTGCGAGCACCTTAAGTGCTTGGCAAAATGCTTTTAAGCAGAGCAGGCAACGTTCCAGCTGCAAAATAAGAACTTTAAAGAGTTTTGATTAATTTGCCATTCAGACTTGTACTATATAATTATGTTTTCTCTTACCTGCTTGATTAAAGAAAGAAGTAAACCACTTCAGCATTAGAGCCATTAATATCCAACATGCTGATCCTGGTGGGAATTTAATACTTCCTTCCATACAGACAGTGATGCAATCACTTAGTGTATGGGAAATAGCTTCTTTGTCTTCAGGTATCACACTCTAACTAGTAACAGCAAAAGCAAAGCTGTTTTACCATGGTCAGCTCACAGTGTAAAAGAAGCTGAGTCATCTGCAGGCAGTAGAGATGTACCTCCATAAGAGCTCTCTCATTACAAAATATTTATGCCATGTTTTTTCACAGCAGACTGAAAAAACTTAAGTGAAAATAATTAAGTCAAGACATATATGGAGATTGTAGCCAACGCAAAGGCCTGTGACACCAATAAATTATAAATTGACTAATGAGGGTATAATTAACATCAGCTATATTATCACTATTAAACTCTTAAATGCTATAATTAAAGTTGCATGTGACGATATAGCCAGACAGAATTTTACTTAAAGGTGTGAATGACATAATCACTAAAGAGGCAAACAAAGCTAATTCTAATTGCACAGATTTTTTTTCTTAAAGAACATCCAAAGAAGGCGTGATTACCTCTGCCTATCCTTCAAATCACTGATAGAAACAGAACACTCCACCTTTAGAACCACCCAGGATTCACACCAGATATCTCACGCATCTTGGGAGAGTCCCCTAATTTACTCTCATTTTCATTCAGGAACTACTTAATGCAAATTGCAAAAGCAAGTTGCACCATTACTAGACTACAGATTCAGGCTCTCACAACCATTATTCTACCTGATGTCATGAATTTTGAAAAGTATTCCGTGTCCTTTCCCCAGCAGTAACACAGCTTCTATTGTGAAGCCAGACTGTTCAGAGCTCTCCAGAACCATAGGAACTTGTCTTGGGAAGTATGAACTCAAACTCGTTCCAACTCAGGTAAACATAAGCCCCTAGGCAAGTGCTATAGCCACAATAGTATTTTCTTCCAGCATTTTTAAAGGAGTTGTTGCAATGACATTTAGTGGGAAATCTGCATGTGGGCAGATTTCTGATTCTACTCATGGTCGAAGGCCTCACTGGACATCCATGTGCTTTTCCATGTGGCTAACAAAGCAGAGGAGGTGGCAAACCATGCTAAGCAGACAGCATGCAAAATGAGAAAAAACAATACAGCAAACTTTTAAGGCAAGCAGAAACATGCCGTCTATTATACATGGAGTGATAGGAAAAGGGGTAATGGGTTTAAACTTAAACAGGAGAGATTCAGCTTAGATATAAGGAAGAAGTTCTTTACTGTGAGGGTAGTGCGGTACTGGAACTGTTCACGGTGTCCCCCATGGTCTCTCTCTTTCAGGAAGGTGTCAGTATTGATGTTAGTACCCACTAGGACATTGAAAGGGTAAGCATAATAACAAAGAAAAGGAGCAGATATTTGTAGATTTTCTTGTGTAACTGTGTCAGGGTTATTAGTTGTAATGAGACTTTGCAGCGCTGTTAACTGATCTAATGATAAATGTCTGATATATTTTAATTAGACTCTCAATAAAATCATGGCTTCCTATGTATAGCATGTTCCCTTTTGTCTGTAGCAGGATTTGGGGTATAACGAAAGTATTTCCAGTATTGTTACTGGCTGAGTGAATAGGATACTTGTGGAAACTAATGTTGAACTTCATCAGATTTTGGTGAACTAACCAATAGAAGGAATATAGGGCTCAATAAATAGGCAGAAATGAGTAAACAAGAAGGTAGAGGTTAGCCATCAAAAGGCAACAATAACAGTATCTAAAATTGCCCTGCTAGAAGACAAGACAACCATCTGCCAGCCTGAAATAACATCCCCAAGGAGAAGGCAGATGCATCCTTAGTGTGAACCTTCAAGAAAGATAGCATGGTCATGACAAGTTTCCTAACGTTGTATTTCAGTGTTTCAGAGTTCATGGATTCCAGGTGAGAGAAAATGAAAGACAAATAGAGAGCTCCCAACTATTTTATTAATATGAGAAAATACAGAGAGTCTAACAGATAGAGTAAAGGATATTTCTGAAGAGTGTATACCTTACCAACCCCAAGTACCATGTGAAGAGGATCAGGAAACCAGCTCCAAGGATCATCATTACAGTGTGAGGAGGCAGGCTCTACCGTAGCAGGCATCCCCGCGGAGGCAACATTGACCTGGATGGTACAAAGTTGTGCTTCCTCGCATCACATGACGGTCGGGATTTTATACTGACAAAAATACACACTCATTCTGACGCAGGGGGACAGCCTACATCAGAAGAAGCGGATAGCAATATCTAGAAAGGTCTCCAATGGTCGAGACTTTTCCGGAGAGTTCTAAAAGTGGAAATTTCCAGGTAGTAACCAAAGCTGGATTCTCCAGGGAGGAGTCGAAGCGGGACCTTCCGGGGAGGTGCCAAAGCGGACAAACAGTACTTTTCTATCTTTGTGTGTTTCATCACAGACCACTATCTATTGTCCCTGACAAACTCAGTATTAGTAATCATGCAGCCTCATAGAGGAGATATGGCTTATTCCATGACACTGATCTTTTAGTGAGGTATAATATGTTTTCTTTTGCCTTCTTTGGACCAAGAAAATTTAGTCTGAACACATAACTTACATATAAACTCAAAATAGCACAGAAACTGAAGAGAAGACATGAAATCTATGCTTTTTTCTATTAATATAATTTCCTTTGGGAATGTAAACTTCCTGAAATATCACACCCTAACCATTTCTTCAAGAATTATTGTGAGATGGTCTCAATTACTTATCAGGTACTCCAGGATGAATTTTATCATTCTCTGCACATTTGAACCTCTCTAACTTACGCTATCCAAAGTCATCCTCTATATATCTTGTAGGACTGTGCTCTACATACTGTTTTCCAATAAATAATTAGGTACTTAGCCCAGCATTGCTGTCATCCTTCGGTTGCTGCTGTTGCCTGATCAAAAATTTTATCTACAGCTTCTTTTTGATAAGGACATTTCTTTTGTTCTTGCTCCTTTTATCATCATCCAGAGAAATGCAACAAATTTTCCTCTCACCTCTTTCTCAACTTCAGAGACTGACTTCAAAGCATTCTTGGTGTGCAGTGTAATACTGGTTTCATTTTTTCCTGTTTGTGCTTCCTGAATAAACTATTTCTATTTTACCAGCCCTCTGATTCTATTGATTTGTTTCACCAGCTTCTTGTGATGCTGATTAACCAAGAATTTTTGATTGTAAAGGAAGATTTCATGTTTTCTCTTCAGTTTCTGTGCTATTTTGAGTTTATATGTAAGTTATGTGTTCAGACTAACTTTTCTTGGTCCAAAGAAGGCAAAAGAAAACTGTCAGAGAGTGCATGCTTTTTTTGTTGTGAGGATCTTAAATACCAAAAAAATGGTCAATTTGGCTCAGGACCAGAGTTGTGTAACTGCAGATTTGATTCAATTGTTCACTCTTAATGATAACAAATCATCATATTTTCCAGAGGTTCTGTCCTTGGTACTGTTAAACAGGCCGCAGTACCAATTTAGACCCTCTGAACCCCAGCTTCAATAGCTGGTCCCTGAACCTGCTAGGGAAGATCATCACTACTGGTTTTATTAATGCCTATTAGCCGGTATGACCCACTGATTGCCACAGTGATTTATTCTTCTTCTTAATAATTCTCTTTCTTATTTTTCTTTGCCACAGACCTCTGCCTTCAGGTGATAAAATTAGGTTAAGAACCTTAAATTTTTCTTCCTTTTCCTTTCTTTCCTCCCCATTTCATTTCATTGCTATTCCCACTGGATTATTAGAGATTTCTGAAGCTATTCCTGCTAACAAGAAACCTTATTTCTCCACAGAATTAAACTTGATGCTCTACAAAGTTGGAAATTGTTCATTACTCTTTCTATAAAGACAGTTTTTCTGGAGGCTGTTTCTTGTGCTAGGAAGTAGGAGACTCACATCGTGGCAAGCAATCCCTCTTACATTATTTCCTTTATGAATAAGATCTCTGTCACTATTTATCTCAAGTTCTACCTAAGGTGAAATAACTGACTTGGTACTAAGCCAAGTCAGATGGAATCCAGAAGTATTTTTTTCCCGAGTTTTAGATTTAGGAGCTTAAATAATTGTTTTTTCTGCATAGGCTCAGTCTTCAGTCTCACTGCAATAAACTTCTAACTTATTTTTTGAGTCTGATAATGAAAAGGTTTGTACCAAAATTACACTTGTGTGAAGGGAGAAAGCAACATAGACATTATCTGGGGTTTCTTTTTAGAACAGAAATTAGACACTGATTTTTTTCTCAGGCTGTTTGGATTGAGGGGTTAGATTACAATGTATATCCAATAATATATTCCATGAATTTAGCAGGTAAGTTTAATAGGGATAAGGTTAATAAGGTTAGTTTGCTAAAGAGGATCAATGCATGTACCTGCCATGCAAGGAAGTTTTTAATTAAGGAGCACAAGCAAAATTATTGAGATTTGCCTGAAATGCAGAAAGAAGAAGCTGTGAGAAAAGAAAGCCATAAGGTCCAACCATACAAAGATGGCTTAGCCATCTGATGTAGGCAACAACTGAGCAATAAGCTACAGACGACTGTGCAGATCTCCTTCATTTATTTTTTTATGTAAACCTCTGCTTTGGCAAAGAGAATCTGTAGTCTACTCTTCCTTTGTCAGCAAAGGGTTTATGCTTGATTATAGGTATTAAATAGCAGGAATTACCTGCTAGTGCAAAGGAGCTGACTGTTCTGAAATCTTCAGTGGCTGTTTTTATCGATAGTTAGAGATCTCTGAACAAAGAGAAACTGGATCAGGGCATGTGTTAAAGTATTTTATTCCCAAGTGATCTGCCTTCATTGATCAAACTATATTCTACCAGAGCCAATATTATTGCAGGTGTCTTGCCAAGTGATATCTCCATTAGCATATTTTTTACAAAATGCTCCTTAAAATAAAAAAATAAAGAAGAAAAAAGAAAAAAATTATCACCCACATTGTGAATACAGACATGGACACGCATTCAAAGAAAAGTAACTGGAAATTACAAACACATTAATTATTTATCCTTTTTTTTATCTTCTTCAAGATCTTATTAGACTCTGCTGAGGCAAAACTGGAGAATATTCAGACTGCACTGCCCCATATACCCAAGTATTAGATTAGCACAATCAGAAAAGATGGGGCAAAAATTGACTTTTAGAAAGTTTTAGCAGAATCCTTGTTACACTGTGGAATAATTGGCTTGCTGTACAGGCCAGAAAGCCAAAATACTGTGTCTAAGTTGGTAAGAACGTAGAGACTGAGAGCAGAGGGAATTAAAAAGAGCCTAACAAGCAATGTAAGCTGTTTGGTATACCGACCTGTAAGGACTGAGACAAAAGATTACGTCCAGAAAAAAAGACACTAAAAGAGGACAGAAGTTTTCCTAGCAGAAAAACTTACTAAAACCAGTCAGTCAGTTAGCTATTGTTTGCTTGGTTGGTTTATTTAGAGACAGGATTGCTAAAATATAATTAGCATAGGTGATCAGTTATTAAGAATAGTTTTCCATCTGCAAGACTAGCTATGAACAGATCAAAAGTCTTCTTAGGGGGTTTATAAAATCCTTTTCACTGCAGATTTTTTTTAAAAGAAGGCAGCCAAACAGATTTCAGGATATGGATTGAGGTATATTTATTTTCCTTCTTATAGGACAGACTGAATAGACCTCCTGAGGCAAGTCGGTTTAGAATTCTTTTAGATTTCTTCTTTCTTCTCAGCCTATGTGAAAAACCTGTGTTGTGCTACAGCCAGGTTGTCATGAAATAACTTGTTTTAAAGTTAATTCTTGGGACTCTCTAGTACTGCAGGAGCATTCAGATTGTAACACTGATAATCTAGTTTTAGAGGTGTTTTAAGATTATTTGCAAGGCCAAAAAACTATCCTCGAACAAAGCAGTTCTTAATAGTTTCTTGCAGTAATTCCCTGATTTTATTATCCCCAAATCAACAATAGGATAGTTAAAGTCTTTCTGCCTTCTCATATGAGGAAGCTAGATGCTTTTCACTCCACTTTTATTTTTTTAAGATTGTTTTTGTTCATTTTCAATAGACTCAACCTGTTATTTTCTCTGAATAGATTGATTTTTTTTTTTACACAAGGTATCACGCTATATCAGACATCAATCTCAAAGAAGTAGCCTTTGAAGTTAATTTTTGTTTCTAGTAGATCTTTCAAATGTATCTTTTTAAATGGAAAGTCCATAGCAAGGACAATCATTTCTATCCTTTGTTATTATTCTCACGGTCTCCTAAAACATTATATCTACATTTCTATTGTTTGGTTTAAAATGTTTCTCTATACAGAATCTGAACTGATGATAATGTGTAGCAGCCAGAAATTATCTATTATTTATTATTATTATTATTGTTTATTATTACCTAAAAAATACTAAAGAATTTTAACTATAGTAACATAGATCATCCCTTGTCATTTTCTAGAGATTGTTTAATTACATAGAAATGCTTAATTTTGGGAGGATTGGTTTGGGTATGGTTGCCCTTTTCTGCTGGAATAAGAAGAGCAAGAATCTGGGAAACAGGGAAAGCTTAGCCAGGCTTGGAAGATGTTATTAGCAGAGTGTCTTGCAAGCCATCCTGTCTTGGGCTGCAGACCTTTCCTGACAACCTCACTATCTTGCAAAATTAGAATAGGTTTCAGCCTGAATGAAAACAGATTAGTGAAGTCATGCATGAATTACAGATCTGCGTGAGAGGAGGGCTCCTCATAACAAACCCTCTCTATTCATTCATCTTTGTTAACGGGACTTCCTCTCAAATGCTCTTACCCAGACAGCAAAATCGTCTCCTGACCTCAATACTTACACGCATCTTCACTCACAGTCTTACAGAAGGATGTCTGTAAGATAACACTAAAGAGAACAATGATAATGATTTTCGATAACCATCTTTTGTGGAGGAAAGAAAGGATAATAAAGAAAAAAAAACCACATGGGTTTGGATTAATTTTCACCATTTCTGAAAGCAATACAATTTCCTTTTAGTAGAGCTTTCTCTTTTTTTCTTCCGGAATGAATGTCTCTATTTTCCACTGATAAACATTTCAGGTTTTGTGAACTCAGTCTTAAAACAATTGTTATGCAAAAAGTCTTAGCACTGCACAAATCTTTCTGACCAAAGAAACAGTTATTGTCTGCCTTGTATTATAAACAGAAATAGGTATAAAAATTTCCTGTAATTGATAGGGGCAAAAGAACTCAGATATGATTAGGAAAAATTATTGTCCGTTTAAGGTTTCTAAAATGGTATGCTACCAAACCTGTAAGTACATACTGCTCTTCATAGAGACAATTTTTGCATACTTTTGTTGTTGTTGAACTGCAAACTTTAACCTAGGCTTGTGTTTTCCTGAAAGGTCAGCACCTTCCTCCAGAGGAAGCAACTGAATTGGGATGATGATTTGGATATTTCACTCTTAATACTGATACTAGTAATGACAACATTTGTTGTTCATATTTTTTTTTTTTTCCTGCACTGTTTGAACCTGGGATTTTTATTTTTTTTTTAAAAAAAAAGGGTTACAAAGTTTGCACTATTATTTAGTGTGTGGCATCATAAACTTCAACATGCAAAAATGAATTGATTAGTATTTGAAAACTAGAATATGAAAAAACAAAATCGGCATTGTGAAAAAATAGCCATATTTTCATTTGCTAACATTATCTTTTCCTCATGACCTGTACACGCAGCACTTCCTTAGACAACACAGTTGGGTTTGTTGTCTTTGGGTTACTACACAAAACCAGCTTCAAGAGGTTGGAAACTATTTCAAATTCCTTTATGTCTCAGGGGATTGTGGTAACACTCTGGTGTTTAAAAAAAGGCAGAGAGTTAAGCTTCAAATAACTTGATCATGCTTTTTTTCTATTTTTTGTTAAATATTCTTAACAGAGTTTAATTTCTGTTCATAAAATAATCAAACGGGAAATAGTTCATTTCTTTATCCAACACTGTAATAATGAGCAACTGTCAAAAATTTAACGATATTTCCACGGATTGTGGCAACAGTTGCCACAAAGAAAAACATGTCTTTTTAACTTAAGTTTTTGTTCCTCTGAAATGAAAGTGAAGCTAATACATTTTTACCAATTTTACATTTTTACTAATACAGTTTTACCAAGATGAAGTAGATTAGCTTTAGGTAAGTCTTCAGTGATAATTTCATTTCTTATTTTAGCAACAGTCATTTTATTTATCTTGATTGACTTGATCAACTTACTTAACATTCCTTCTCTTACTCAGTTTTAATTGGTACTGCTAGCAATAAGGGGACAAAAAAACCCACAAAACCCAGAGTTGTTACAAGCTGTTCTGTAGCTGGCTTAGTGGTGATACACTTTGCTGGGATTCTGACAATTATCTACAAGTGATGGAAAAACCTCTTCTGTATAAATGATAGTGTTACTGTAGCAATCATCTCTAAAAATTCATAAAAACATCTCAGTTCACCCTTGCATAATCAATTACTCCCTCTGCTCACCATCACTTGTTTTAGGATAAGTTAGCCTAGACTTGATGCCCTGTAAAACTTGATGTTTACTCCACAACACGGGAAATGAACAAAGTCTAAATAGCAAAGCATTGAACGTAGACAATATTTTTTAAGAACAGACCTATTCTGGAAATAAATTTTCACTTCAGTGGTAACAGAAGGCCTTTGTGCAGAGTTTGATAAAATATGAGGTATCTAGATATATGTTCTGAGTTACAATGAGATGTCTTATTTTCAGTGTGCTTATAGCCACTTCCAGATACTTAAGAAAATTGTAATATCTTTATTACCGAACAGCTAAATTTTTTTTGCTCCATTCAGTGAACTCTTGGGTTTATTAGGTGTTAGGGTTCACTATATGTTAAATGCAAGGTAAGAAGTCTTAACTTTTAGCCATCAATTCCTAAATGCTGAAGTCAGGCTGCAGTTAAAGTCCTAATTATAATAATTACGGAGCAGCATAGCTTTGAACTCCTCAAGATTTACTGTGCCAGGAAAGGTTTTATACTGTAATGAACTCCTACAAAAGGAACATACTGAAAATGAGAGGCAGCACTTGATAGCATGAAGTGATCTTTGCTCATTTTAATGACAGTTTTGTAAGCCTTAATATTTCTTATATAGGTATGTGAAGACAATATTAGATTTTGTAGATAGAGCTTAAGATTAGTTTCAAATCTGAAACTTCTTCTGTTGGCCTAGGACAAAAGCCGAAGACTAAACTCTATTCTGAGCATGCCCCTTAAAAATCTGAAAATCATAGCTGCTGGAAAGTTTTGTGTGTGAATATAGCTTTGCTACCAGTTTATATTTTACATAATACGTGCCAGTTAGACTCTATTTTCAATTTCTGTCTCTCTGACTTCATTATTTCCTGGGAATATATTTGATTTCATAGTAAAGAACAGTTTTCTCACTACTAAAGATACAGTACATCAAGATAATGACAGGTACAAGCATAAGTCATCACATTCTCTCAGCACATAATGCATCCATCACAATGTGAATTTTATCTTACAGTTCTTCATTTCTTCTTTAAAAAGCACAGGACAGAGTTATAGACTATATTCAGCAAGTGCTGATGGAGGAGTCAAGATATGAGAGAAGCAAGTTTTAACATTAAATAGTCATGTTCTTTTGTTTTTGTATCAAAATAGTTAATTCTGATTTAATACTTTAATTATTTTTTCAAATAGGCTACAGCTTAACTATTTCATATTTAATAAGTTTTGGTGATTTTTTGTCCACTTTTATTTACTCAGTGAGCTGATTACTTCCCTATTTCTTGTAAATTTTTCTTCTTTATTTTTCCTAGCTATATTTTCCACCACTCTATAAGTATACATTTCATCTTGCCTTATTATTTTTTATTTGCCAGAAAATTTGAAAATATCAGGCTGCAGATAAAAATACTTTTATAAGCAGGCAACCTAATGTTGTAGTTAAATGGAGCAGCTTCAGCTGACTTTATTTTGAGCAAAATCAATCATCCTGACACCCTGAAAATCCTCAGTGTCTCACATTTTTTGTAAAGATGAGAGGATGTTCTTCTGCTTCCCCAGCTGCTGTAAATGCATTATTGCTTTCCACCAAATTTAATTTTTACAAGAATATACATCTACATTTTACCTGTATTCGTACATTAGGTTTTATTGCCCCATACTAAAAGTTTACTTTCCATAGATTTGGTATTCATTTCTGAATTCTCTTTGAATTAATAGATTATTAACCTAATTTCTTACTTCTTTAGCTGTCTGTGGTCAAAACAACAAAAAATGTGCATTTGTTATGTCAATGCATATGATGGGTATTTGACGATCAAATTTGATATTTACTTACACCTTATTCATATATTTTCTTAGGACTCTATACATTCATCAGTGCCATAGTCCCTTTTGCTTCCACTTTTCACAAATATAAATTTTTTGTAGCATAAAGCCAACTAAGAACTTTATTATGCTTTGCAAGACAATTTCAAAGGAAGAATGTCTACTGCTTTTTAGATATTTGAATGCTTGCAGTCAGCCTTTAATTATATCCCATGTGGAAAATAAGCCTCACAGGTCCACATCTGAGAAAAAAAGGAATGAGAACATATCTGCTCTCAGATATGGAAGATCTTCACAATGCATGCATTTAATATATAAAAATGCACTCCAAAAGCAGAAGTTAAATTTGACAGAGCCTGTTAGGTCTGTTAATAGTTAAAATTCCCTAGGTAACACAGCTTCAATGACCAGTTAGCCTGTGTGGCCACTGGCTTGAATCTTGCATACTCAGTTAGGACTGTGGGAACTTGTCCAAGTCCTGGAGCATGAACTGTCTCCATTGAGTTTCTAGCACATTCATTTCAGAAAGCATTGACCATATGAAAGTTGCCACAGAGCAGTGCTTTGCTTGAAAATGAGGATGTGATACATTTGGAAAGAGAGATGAATCATCCTGAATACCATTAGGTATGTAATTTTGTGCAAGACTTTGAAACAGAAAGCACTGAGAACTAGCAAGGCAAGACTTGCATGATTCAGTGTGCTGTGCTGTGTGGAGGTGAAAGTTTGTCTCAGCAAATGCAAGGTAGATATAAGGAAAAATCTGATTTTGGGTTGTTTTTGTAGATGCAGGAAAGATGTAAAATAATGCAGAATCATGAGCATTCAGACTTAAGAAGCCTTAAGCCCAGAAAGTTTGAGAGTTGTATCTTCCTGTTACTGCAACAACTGGGATTTCCTGCACCCCATTAAGTGTTTTGCAAAGTGAAGTGAAGAAAAAATCAAGTATGAAGGACATCTTTCCTTCCTTTCCTGCTTGAATAACTGTGAATTCCATGTAACTGAGAGCTACCAAGGGCTTTTAATAGCTGAGTGCCACTGCTTACTAAAAATTACCTGCAAGAATATTGAAGCAAAAATAACTTTTTTGTTGTGCTGTCTGAAGACTTTTGTATGATGCAGTAAAACACAACAATAAAACTCTTTCAAGGAAAAAAGCTGAGCAGCCTGCTAGGATTATTGCAGACAGAAGCTTTTTGTAACTCCAGCAGTGAAGAGCTAATGAGCTAAATCTATAGCAAGTACCTCTGATCTCCTCCTTTGCAAGGTCTCAGCTATGCTTACACACCCCACACAAGGGCTAGGAGAAGCAGGACCAGATCCTACAGATGTTCACTGGTTAGGTCCTCCCAGCTGCATTGCAGCATGCCGGTGCATCATGGGAGCAGTAACAGTGTACCACAACGGCAGCCTGTGTGCTCTGCCTGTCCCTCAGCACCCAGCATTGCCAATAACCTGGCAGCAATGGGAAGCTCAGGGGATCCAAGCAAATGGATCTGTTGGGTGATAAGCCCAGCAGCCAGCCATAAGGCTGGCACTATTACTTGAGCAGGGGCCAGGGTAGTGTAGAACAGAGAGAGCTGCTGTGTGTCTTCAATTATAATTTAGAAAAATCACCAGCACAGGTATACTTGTCAAAGCATTGTCCTTCACAGTGTCCCTTAAAAAAAGATAGATTACTGTAGACACAAAGACATGAAACACTACATCATAATAAGTGTCCCATAATTCAGTGACCAGGAAGAAAAAGAGCATATTGCTCACCATTAAAAAATACCAGATGGGAAGTTAAACTTTTGCATTTCTGTCTCACAGTCTACCTAGAACTACCTCACTCTTTTTGTCACAAGTATTAAACTCTCTTTAAAGCATCTGAGACTGACAACATTTTGCACAAGAAGAATTAACAGAATTAGGTAGATTAATTTTGATAAATGATTTATGTGAAAGCTGGGTGCCATGAAAGCTGTATGAGTTTCAGTATTTATTCTACAAGAATAAAGGCTGTCCTTCCTGAGATTTACCAGTCTGGTGGATTTGGCCCAGATGACAACCACTTACCCAACTGCTTGTCCACTCTCAGTGGGGCATGTACAGAAAATAGAAAGAACAGAAATGAGAAGCCTCATAGGTCAATCTAAAGATTGGAAGATTGCTTGCTAATAGCCATTGTGGGCAAAACAGAATCAACTTGGGGAAAATTAACTGAATTTATTGCCAAATAAATATTTAATTACTAATTTGAGTAGTGCCAAACAAAAGGCAAACACTTAAACAACACTTTTTCTTCCTCCTTTCTTCATTCCCCCTGGGAAAGCCTAGGCTCGACTTCACTCCTTTACTCTTGATTTCTCTCCTCCCACCCTTGCTATGACCACCTCTTCAGTCCCTTTAACTACTTCAGCCCCTTCAGCCAATTTAGCAATGGGCAGAGGAAAGGTGGAACAGGGGATTATGGTCAGCACATAGTAATTTCCCTCCTTAAACTGCCTGACTGTGACAGTTATTTTTATGAGTCTTTATGCAATGGTCTTCATAAGTAAAATCTGTGCGAGATCTACCTGTGCACACACACATATATATATGCACTTAGATATATTTTAAAGTTTTATAATTTTAAATTTCTTTAAAGGAGAACTACTTTTTTTGTCTTCCAGAAGCTGAATGGGTGGTATTCATTTGATTTGTTCCATACAAACATATGTGGTATTGCACAGCTACAGTTCTCCAGGATCTGTAAACGAAAAGAATGACTTCTGTGCCTAGTTCATAAAAATCAAGTTATTTCGATGAGACACATTCATTTCCTACCCACAAAGGATGGGGTCAAAATGCTTATTTCACAAGTCTTTATTAGTGAGAGACTTGAAGAAATAGATCTGACCCTAATGTTACCTATACACATAACATATACTTCATTACATATGCTTTGGAATAAAGGATCTGCTATTCCTGTGAGACAGATGCAGTTGCCTGATCTTTGTTTCCATTATCCTATTTAAATTCTCTAATAACTAAACTCCACAAAATGTGTATGTAATTTGCACAACAAAAAGCTTAGGATAAGTTGGCACAAATTCTGTGTTCATGGCAAAACAAAGCAGACTCAGGGGTTATGTGCAAATCCTGTTCTGCATCCTGCCTGCATGTGACATTCAAACTTTTTCTTGGCTTTTCCATCTATAGGAGTACTCTGTATACTGCTACATGATAAAAAGATTGCTCTGGAAGTGACACCTCTTTCACCTCACAAATGCAAATGGTTTGAATAAGAGGTTTTAACAATCAACACCTTTTGCTGACTTGATTGAAGCTGATCATTGGTTGCAAGAGTATTTTTAGTAGTTCTTATTTTCAGTATTTTTTCTTAATATCTTTGCTTGTCAATGTTCTTTTTCTTCTTAATGTCCTTTTTCCTAATCCTATTTTTGTTTTCCTATCCTGCGCTTTCTCTTCATGGCCTGGTATCCTGCTACTGAGCACTGCATTATCCAAGAAAGGGCAGCCTTTCTTTTTTCTCAAACTGAACCACAAGAGATTACTGCAGAAGGGTACTTTGAAAGTGGTTTTATCCACAGGTAGATGAGTCATGTTTCATTTAGAGCACTTAAACTGATTATATGCAGAACCTGAATTAATGAAAACTCAACTATGGAACAGGAAGGGACAAGATCAAACCACCCAAATCCCAGACTCCTGCTTAATCTTCAGCACACTCTACATAGTGACACTTTTCTTCCACATCTTTTACATATCTACATCTTCCTTCTAAATTTATAATTTTCTATTCACTTTCTTATCAAAATTCTTCTTAGCCCTTTCTTGTGCCCTGTCCTATCTTATTTCTTTTTCTACCTAAATCTATTCTTCTTGCTCCAAAATTCAAATTTCTTTGAGTCATCTGGTTTCCTCACCACATCAGACATCAAAGTAGTCTTTACTAGCCACAAATAGCACATACTGCCAAAAATGTGAAGCTTTGATTTTAGTGTGTGTTGTTCCACTGGTGGCAGTACTGTTGGGTGGATTGCATGGACTGGGTTCTTTTATGGTTTTGTCTACAAAAGACTGTTTAAAACAACTTTTTTTATCATAATAAAAGTAGACAAGAGCATAACTAATTCTTCCTGTCTCCCCTTGTCCCCCACTGCAGCATAAGCTATTTTCTTCATTAATTGAGCTTTGTGACTTTCTTCCCATTTTTTATTTAGTCATATAATCACATTCTGAAATAATTACTAGGCTCAGGACACTGTGGGCTATTATAGTACTTTGTGAGAAATATTTTGGATTTCTAAAATATAAGACTATTCTTCCCACAACATTTGATATTTTTCCTCAAGCCTCTACCACCATCAAATTTCTAACTTCATGTAAATGTTAAAATCAGTTGCTAGACAACATGTAGGAATCACTTTGAATGTGTGTAGGTGGCATTTTAGGAGGGTCTTTAGGAGGCAAAAGATCACCAGCTCAGTCATTTAATTAGAATGAGGAAAATCGTCATGAATTATTTATGTCTGGTGTTTTGTTAGAAATTTTTCAGTTGATTGAGTTGTATTCAGTGTGGACCCAGAGTATGGTAAACTGACTTGTAGGACCAGTTAGTATAACAAAAATTAAAGCAGCATAACAAATATACTTAAAGATTTATTACAACAGGAGAGGAACTTTTTACTACAAGTCCCTAGTACCCACAAGGTCTGCACACTTGAAAAGTAATCACATGGAAAAAATTTGAAAATTCAAAGGGTAACAAGCATAGTTACTGAAGAGCATTATAGAGTACCAATACTGCAAAGTAAAGTATTACCATTGCTATGACTAAACAGCTTTAAAATTAAGTAATGCAAGTAAGGAAAATTTTATATGTTCTGGAAAATCAGTTAGAGAAAAAAATGGGACTGCTCAGAGAAAGCATTTCATTGAAGTTTAGATGAAAGAATTTGACTGTGGGTTAAGGACAGAAGTTAGAAGTTAAAAAGTTAATAAGTTAATTAGAAGTTAATGCTCTATTATTCAACCAGCAGACAGTGTTGCGATCTGATATGTCATGTCATCAAGCCTCAGAATTAAGGACAGACATCACTGGTTTTGTAATATATTTTATAATAAAGCAAAACGAATCATGAACAAAACATAGCAGATAACATAGCAATTAATGTATACTGGATAATGTCTCTTTTAAGCTGTTATTTCTTAGACTTTCTGTGTCTGCACAGTTGGACTGGTTTTGCCATAGAAACCTTACCTGTCTGTAGGATCTTTCTCATTGCAAGAATGTCTGGTTGCTTTTGTAATTAGGTAAATGCTTTCTAAGTTTTAAAGCTGCAGTCAACATGCACAAGTTTAAAGTCTGCCTCGTGAAAATTAAAAAAAAAACCCAACAAAAAGAAAAACAAACAAAAAGAACCAAACTAAAAAACCAAACCAAACCAAACCAAACAAAAAACAAAACAAAACAACAACAAAAAAAACCCACAACCACCAAAACAGCAAAGCAACACCAAATTGTCTCATTTATTCAAACCAAGCTCCATACATTGAAACACAGTCTTTGGGGTGCAGGTGCATAACAGGGATGCCCTGGGCAGTTCCATGGAGTTTGACAGCTAAAAAAGCTGATGACTGCATGTGCTTCTCTCATCAGAAGGTAGAAATTCCCAGGAATTATGATGCAATATCAGAGAAATATGAAGCAATGAGCTTTCTGATTGTGAGCTGGAGCTATATTTTGCTGTATAACTGGGGTCAGCCTTAGGCAGAGAAAAGGAGGAACTGGCTTGGTATATTTTTCTTTTGCAACATGCTATACTTACCTCGATAAAAATGACTTCAGACAGGTATTTGCATTCTTCCTTAGTGAGAAGACTGATAAGTTCAATTAACGATCAGCAAGCCCTCATCACGAAAAGCACTGTTTACTCAGAACAGGAGCATTACAATGAAAATGAAAATGAGATGCAAGTGCTTGTCTGCTTGTCTTGCTTAAGAGTGGCCTATTCATATCCCAAAGGAAATATAAATCTAAATGTCTTCCCTGTTCACTCAGCTCCTGCCCAGGTTTTGGCCTAACACACAGCTTATACTAAGGCCTGATGTATGCTGGGAGCAGCGCCATTAGGTCAACTCAAGAGCAACATGTAGGCAGGACAGGATGGACAGGTAGGGATAGAGGTCTTTATGCAGCTGTTATCATCTGCTGTTTGCTGTCTACTGCAGCCATTGTCTCTTGCATCCTTGCATATTAATTGCCTAAAGTTTCTTCAGTATCCATTAATTTATAGAAATGACATAGGCCAAATTTACAAGCTGGGAGGTATAAATGCAACAGCTTGCCCAAAAATATTTGAAGTAGATCCAACAGCAGCCAGAATGCTGAGGCTTTTGTCCTTCCTCATGCGGTATGGCGGACACCAGTCCTGTCAGGGAGGAGGAAGAATGGGCACTTCCACCCATTACAAGGTAAGGGTTTTGCTCACTGGCATGTGAGTTACAAGTTAGAGAACTTTTTAGTCATGAATTACTGAAATGAAGAATGATGAATTCATGTTAGATTAGTCTGTACAAAAGAGACTGAGCCCACGTTTAATGTATTTGTTTTCCTTCCAAACAAGTTCATTAAGTAAAATTTAGTTTACAGAGTGTATTGTCCTATAAATTTGAGACATTCACATGGACAATGACAGTGCTCCTGGTGATTACTATGCCTGTTACAGTAGCAGGTTAGTCATTTGCAAACAGTGTTTATTCTTTCAGGTCAGGACTGCCAGTTTTGTAAGATTTATCTCCTTTTCTGCCTCTCTGACTAGGTCTAACTACTTCAAGTATTCCTTCTAGAGGAGAGAAAATTTCAACAGCAACACTTTTAAAAGACCATTCAGTTGCATGGCTTCACAAAAAAGATGTGGTCTTACTGGCCCCTAACATCTTCCAGATTCTTAAGGAGCATCATTTAGTTCACCAGCTTCCTTTTGGAATTGCTGCTGATTGAATTCCTGGAACCCTGTATATCATTTATATCCCTAACACAGTAGTCTTGTGCTATTCTGTGATCCTATTGCATTTGTCATAGTGGGTATTGATCACTCAAATCCAGGAATATTGATTTTCTGTAAGCTATGCTTTTCAATTATTCTGTATTTAAATAATTCACAAACAAAAAGAGCTTCTGTATTACAGTATACCATCCACCCCCTCTTAGAAATTTCATTTTGACAGGTTTTGTTACTGTTAACTTCCTGAATTGCTCTATTTATGAGTGAAATCATCATTTGTAATTTAACAGAAAACCAGGATTTCTTGTAACAGTGATTTCTGAACTAGCAGTTGGTTTCTGTTCTGTATATGAGGATGAGAGTTTTATTTAAGCAGTAAAAATAAATCTCATCTAAAACTAGAAAATGTTGCTATCAATTGCTTATTCAATGCTATTTCAGTACTGCAATAACAAATTAAAATTTATAATAGCACATACTGCATCTTACTGGGGATACCTAGAAGATCTAAAAATGACTATGTATTCAGATACAAGAATCCCGTAAAGTATTACACGCTTTAACAGGAGACAAATCTACCATGCCACATGGCAAATTGCAACCATATCCAAATAGACTGATTATTTTGTGGCTATGAAATAAGCTTTCTCTCACTGTCTAAAGTAGAAACTATAGCTAATTTTCACTTGATTGTGGTTTTACAACTTAAGGTAAGAAGATTTTCTTCTGTTGGGTTTTTTTGTTGTTGTTGGTTTGGTTTGGTTTGGTTTAGTTTTCCTCTTACCACTGCTGTGAATAATGTTATTACAAACAGGACCACAAACTTACTTGGACATTCATAGATGATCAGACTATAAATTTCTTTTATCAAACCATAGAACTGTATGATTACACCTCCATTTAACTAGGCAATATCCATCACTTTTCAGACCATTACCTATAAAGGAATAATGGAAAAGTTTTTTAGATGGTGAGATAGCAAAACCTTATCAAGCCCCCAGACTTTATTGGCTCAGTTTACAGGAACATGAAGGAGGCATACTAGAAAGGTGTGCTTCTCAAGATGCCTGTTTGTTTCAGTCTAGGAAGTACTGGATCCAACTTAATTTGGGGGATTATCCTTATTGGGAGATGGCACTTAATCTGCATTTTTGATTATGATTTATTTCATTTTGTTTGTTTTGTGAGTTTAGTTTTGTCTGCATTAAGGAGCAAAATGCCACAACCCAGTGAAACTTTGACGAGTCTATGTGAGACTTGAAAACCAGCAGTAGTCGCTGGCAAGGTAATGAATATTTTTGTTCACAAAACAAATCCACTTCTTACCTTTAAGCAACATTTTATTATCAAGTTAGGGCATCTGAAATTTGACTTCAAGTCTACCTTTTAACAGTCTGGTTCTGTCCAGTGATTACTCCCAAATGTGAAGTGAATGAGTCATATCTTTCTTTTAAAAATGAAGTAGAAGCTCCAATGTTCTTTACTGGGGATTTTTTTTTTTTCCATTCAAGGCAAGTGAACAGAAAGAATATCCACGTTATCTGAGGAAGATAGATAGTGAATAGAAGTTTCTGACTGTACTGTACCTATGCAAAATGTGGTAAGCATGGTGAGTCATTCCTTTCAGAAAGGATAGCTGCAACTGCTAAGCAAATACCCATGGAAAAACTTAAGCCTCAGTAGACCCTGCAGGAAATATCACTTTTTTTATATATATCTGAAGGAAAAGTTTGTCCCGTATTTACAGAACTCAAAACAAATCAAAAGACAGAATCTCTTTTTCAGCCCCTCTGTTCTAAGTTAATTTTTTTTAATATAAATATTAGCTTTTCTTCAGTGAAAGCCAGGAAGTTTAAATAACACCTTGTCGTCAATACCAGTTAGAAAGGCATAGAGCACATTCCCATTGCAGATGGAGTTGGAGAGAAACTTAGCTGCTAGGCACTAAAAAGCACTTTTAAGTGCGAGTAAACTAAGTCTTGCAAGAGTCCTACAACTTGATAATATTTCATGAAGCACCATAAGACCTGAGAACAAGGTTCAGTTTAACAAAAGAGCTCAGGATAGCATACTTTTCTTAGAAATGACTGCTATAGGATGGCATATTTACTTGTTTTCCATAGCTGCAGAAATCTCAGAAATTTAATGAAATCAAACACATAAAAATAAAAGGCAGAGGAAAGCACATGATACAAAAATGTTAACCCCAAAACCTTTAGTTCAGCCATGTTGTAACCAACTGTAAGCATTTTTTTATCAGGAAAAGGATTATGCTATCTTTTCTGTAGGTGGTGTTACCACCTACACTTACTATAGCATCATATAACAGACTTGTATAGCTGATTTATAGAACTCTAGCTGAAACAAGTCTTGCAGACACCCTTCTGAATTCATTTTTCTTAGCTGGACAATTAATGACCTGCTGTCCAACTATTTTTTAAATAATGTGGTGGGAATGATCTCATGTGCTATTTTTGGTTTTCCATTTACACCCAGAATCTCAAAGGACAGTCCCCAGAGCTGATCTTACTAAGCCTGCACAGATATGAGTTCTAGGCCAGACAGCGTGAGCTGGTTACATCGATACTGCTTATAAGGTTCAAATTTTGAGTTCAGACTAGTTGTCAATCATCTGTGCCAATTTTTTTCCTTGCTTGGAGACTGATATTTCTCAAGCTGATGAAAAAAAAGAAAACAAAACCCCAAAAAGAAAGCACTGAAAGAACTTACCCAAAGTAAATTCAAGCTCAACCCTAAGGCAACATAATGTCATACTGAACTAATTAAAGTATTAAATAACAGACTGGAAAGAGTCTATCGAAGTATCACTGAAATAGCTGGCATAAGGTATAAAGAGATTAGGGGAGTTTGGTTTATTTAATATGGATAAGAGAAGATTTGAGAGAAGATAACTGCAGCCATTCCTTGCATTAAGGATGGGGTATGCAAAAGAGGAACCCAAAATAATCTCAGATCTGCACAATGAAAGGATGAGAAGCCATACTCATAGACTGCAACATACAAATTCTAGTTGGACACAAGAAAAATTTAGTACCAAACAAACGCAGTGGTCAAGAGCTGGAACAGGTGAATCGCAAGCTGTGAAATAGCTATCCGCACGAGATTTTCAAAACTGGATTGATAGGGTCCTAAGCAAACTCATCTAGAGTTGAAGCTAGTCCTGCATTGCAAACTTGAGTGATCCATTTCAAATTTTTTTCTATCATTTCCCTGAAGCATGTCCTGAACAACAATGCAGTCAGTTCTGGGCTTCCCATACAAGATAGATAAGTAGTGGCTGGAAAGAGATCAGTGAAGGGTCACAAAGGTGATGAAGTGCCTGGACCATCTCTTCTATGAGGAAAGGCTGAGATGGATGGGGCTGTTCAGCCTGGAGGAGTCTCAGGGAGGTTTTCATTCATGTGTATAAATAACTGAAAGGAAGCTGCAAAGAAGATGTAGCCAGGCTCTTCTCAGTTGGTGTCCATTGACAGGACAAGAGGTAATGGGCGCAAACTGAAACACAGAAGGTTCCCTCTGAACATCAGGAAACACTTTCACTGGGAAGGTGACCAAGCACTAACACAGGCAGCCCAGAGAGGTTATTATTGGAGATATTAAAAAGCTGCCTGGATGTGGTCCTGGGCCACCAACTCAGGGTGGCCCCACTTGAACAAGGGGATTGGATAAGATGATTGCCAGAGGTCCCTTCCAACCTCAGTCTTTTCATGATTCTGCAGTACATGTTATGTTAAATTCTCCTGGCACTGTGTTGACAATACAGATTAATCCTGCCAGTTTCTCTTTCTTTTTCATGGTTACAACTGTAAATTACCTGAATGTTAACAGTATTCAATATTCAATGATTGGTTTTGTCCAATTTATAAATTTTGAAGTTCTTATCATATAGTTATTAATTACTTGACAACTAATTGCATATATTTTGATTAAAACAGGAGTACTGAGTATTCATGACCTCTGTAGCCTTTAATACAATTACTTTTTTAAAGTGACATTTGTTTTAGGTATAGTAAGGCATTACTCAAGATAATTGCAGAAATGTCTTGCTAGGTCCCTGAAAATATTATATAACCAAAATTTTAAAATAAATTGAAAAGCCCCCCCTTCCCTCTCCCCATCACAGCAACATTTCCTCCGGTGCTCACAGAAAATCCAAGAAAAAAAAATAAAATCTGAGCTTCAAAATGAGATTCAAATTAAATGCATTTGGCAATAAGAATTTATTCCCAGTTTGAACTCTAATACACAAAGTTCTATCAAGGTTAAGTAACAATTTAAAGAAATAAACACAGATGATATCTGCTGGTCCCTGTGTAAGCATCAGCAATGCAATTAAATAATTGAACTGTTCTACCTTTGTGCTGGAAGCAACATTTTCCCTGGAGCAATTAATGTTCACATGGAAGCAAAACCAAATTCAAACCACACAACTGTATGTGACATGTTTAAGAAAGCCTTAGGTTTTATTTTTCTAATAGTGCTGGCTACATAAAGCAAAAGCTCAAGTGAACATCTCGGTCTGCTACTAAACAAGACTCTCAACTGCAGTAGCTGCCTAGCAACTTTGCTGTCTGAAAAACTCTAAGGTTTTATAATTTTTTTTCTCTTTGGTTGCTTGGCGTTTTTTCCCTTCTCTTGGTAGCTCTGGATAAGATTAACCAGAAGAATAAGCAGAGCTTTTCTGAGGAACCCATAGGTAGTTCACTGAGGCATACTTCCTAACAAATGAATTCAACAAGCAGATTGGCTGATAAAGTTTCTTTATTTTATTTTTTTTTTAAGCTGAATAGAATTTTTTAATTAGGCTTAGTTTAGAATCATGTTCATTTTTGTCCCTCTTAATTATTTCTTAGAAGCATTTTTATTACAAATGAAATTAAAGGATAAAGTATTCTCACATACAGCACATTTATTACTATAGTGGCATGCCACAGACAAGTTCAATGTACAGATTTCTGCTTTTTCCATATAATTTCCAGCAACAGTAGGAATAGGGATAAAACTGTGTTGTTGGTTTGTTTGGGGTTTTTCTTTGTGACAAATAGACCAGTTCCCATTTTTTTAAGAATTAACAGGAATTAGACAATGGCAATCCAGCAGGGCTGGGGTAGGTATATGGGGAATCATAGAATCATAGAATGGTTAGGGTTATACATTAAAAGGAGAAAAAACAGGATAAAACACAAGTGGTTTTCTATTTACAATAACAAAACCTTATGCTCAGACAGTTCAGCTGCTTTATTTCTATCTGCCAGCTCAGAAGTAAGAATGGAATCAAATGGACTTTCCACTCATTTGGTTTTTGAGGTTTAATACTTGCCAAGTAATTCCAACCACAATTCCTTGGTTATTTCCAGGACTTCTTAACTTCCTAGGTAGGAAAAGGCTGGTACAGGATGTCCATTATAGCTGTGGGTGCAAGAGTGGACATTCTTGTTTATCTATATATTTTCATGTTTTAGGAAACTACTTGCCTTCCTGCAAAAATGAGGTGAATTTAGTGTTCTGCTTTCTTGTTACTTCTATTTCCCTTTTATTCATTTGTGACTGGGGCATTAAAGCACTGAATGGATTCTTCATTTTATTTTTATATGAGAATATATATGCACACTACAATTTTTTCTTAGGGATTCACAGTTGAATGAAATGCTGAAGTGCTATATTTTTAATGTAACACTCAACTTTGTAAGTTAAGCAGTAGTGTAAAGTGGTCTGAAGGTCTGCTTGAGTTGAAAGATGATTGCAGATACTCCTGAGACTTGTAGGAATTGTGATTTATTACTGGGTAGTTTATATTTGAATTTATTAATAATATTCTGAGATAATGCAAACTCTTGCCAGTGACAGAAGGATTCACGGAGAGTGTTAGCGCTTTGTGACATGACGAAATGACAGCTTTCACTTCAGTGTGTGTAAATTGCTATAAATGCAGAGTGACACCTTAACTTTGCTGTCAAAGGTTTTCTGTCTGAAAAGATGTTCAGTATCCCCTGCTGCTCATTAAGACAGGCAGCATATATTGGTTTCTGAGGAAAGCAATAGGGAGATACCATCTCAGTTTGCTGGTTTAAACACTTTTCTTTTGCTCCACTGACACTAGCACATATGGAAAACAAGATGACAATCAAGGTGGAGAATACAAAATGCAAAAGTATTTACAGAGGGTATCCAGAGTAGTCAGTATAAAAGTGGTAAGACTGCTCTAGAAATGAGTAGGGTGGAAACTAAGCTAGAAATCAACTGAGATTAATGAGATACAAAATGACTAAGCAGATGAAGGGACTAATTGAGCTGAAAATGGATGGGGAAATATAGGATCCATATGGTTCCCAGTGCACTTTTCATTTCTTCTTACAGAGTATTCAGAAGGAAGCTGTTAAAAAGAGTGCAGGAGAAACCAAGTGACTCGGGAACATCATGGCCTCATTCCAAGTTTCAAGGAAGACTTCAGTGTTTTGCTTCTGGTTGTGTTAAGTCTCTCTCCAAGTGGATAGATCTCATTCTCGATTACTCTAGCATGTTTCTGATCAATCATCCCAGGGATGTACAGTAGTATATGCAAGTGAATCTTTTTTGCAAAGATCTGAATTTTGCCTGAATAGAGATATTAAGCAGTTTATTAATTTTGGAGAAGCTAATGTCTGACACTTTCATAAGGATATACACTTAATTGAGGGAAGCATGTTTCAAATGATCGGTACAAAAGACAAAAATTCCTTCACACACACACCAGTGGTTGGTATTAAGACATAACCTTTGTTTACTTTTAGCTCTAACTTCTCTCACCTTCAAATTGTGTAGTAATTTTACCCAAGTAAAAGTCATGAAATTATGCTACACCAGGAAAGGAACATGTCAGAGTGTTATGTGCACCAGGGGCTTCCCACAGCTGATTGATAGAGTATTCTTATAACCTCTAGAACCCTTACATCCTGATTTTGTATAAAAGAATAATATTGACAGGTAGAAGGTATAGAAAGAGGGCTAGATTTCTAATTGCACTGTAAAAAATCATCTTATATATCTCAGAGGTATTTTTTCCTATAACGGACAGGTTTTCTTAGGTATTATCTTTCCTCTTAACAAAGTGCTTACCTGTCCACTGTCAAATCAGATACAAAGCCATTAGAAAATGAAGATTTCGGCTCTCCTGCTTCACCATTGTTATTACAGGGTGAATTGAAAAAATTGTAACAATGATGAAATTCAGTAACAAGGACAGAGATGTAAAGCCTTAAAATAAACTGTGAGTTGTGATTATAGTAACAGCAATTTCATTATAAAATTGAGCTGGGCCAAAGACTGTGGCTTTGGTGGCTTTGGGGGCAGAGGGTGCTGCTTCTTTAGGTTGAAAGTTATTGAAAAGTTAATATGTATTTGTACACGATAGTTTCATTTATATAGTCTTTTAACTTTTCCTTGGCTTTGTCAGGAAAATTCAACTGAAAAATTATTTTCTCTCTGTTTTATGTAAAAAGAAACAAAGTGTTCCTTTCTTTTTTCATTACTCATCTTTTGGCCTGAAATACTTTCCTTATCGCCAATACAGGCTTTTTTACTTAAAATCCAGGCAAGCTTTTAGACCTAGTTCTTGGCTTCTATTTCAGCTTCTTTTATCATTCAAAAGCATTTAAGTGGTTTTAATCTTATGTTTGTAGCTCTAGGATTTCATTTCCTATTTGCTTTTTTTTTGGACATGGTTTTGCCAACCGCTTTGCAGAAAAGCTGGCTTATTTTTAAAGCTTCACTCCATCCCTACTCAGAGATTGCAAAGAGACAGATTTACTTACAAAGAACACCCCCACCACAAATGTCTTTGAAGACAGCTTAGCAAGAAGAGGAAGAGAAGGTGTAAGAGAGAATATAAATGTTTAGCTGTATAATTAAGAAGTCATATAGGAGATTTGAAACTGATTAGGAAGGCAAGGGAGAATACAAAGCAGAACAATCTGTATAAAACATATTGTCTAGCTATTCCTCTCCTTATTTGTATTCAATATATGAACACCCAGAGAAAATATTACCTCCCTGATGAGCTGTTAACACTAGCCAGTATTACCAATGAATAGATAACAGCTTCCTTCTAACACTAGGGAAGAATTAAGTTTCAGTATGCAGTAGTATGTATATGTATGTATGAGTATATATATATGTTCATATAGATGCATATATTAGTATATATTATAGTAAAGTATAATATAATCTATACTATTTGCATAGTATGGATGGTTTAGTACATATACATACACACATGCATACATGCAAAACCCTATGCTAACATAGATATATGTGTACTTGTTAATGTGTTTGCATATATATAAAGAAATAGACACATTTTTGCCTTTGAAGGTATAGCTGGCAATGGAATTATTTTGAACTGCCCAGGTATCAGAATGGCTGAGGACATCACCTATCAAAAAATCTAGTCTGACTGAGACAAAGTTTTAATCATCAGCAGCTTTTTGCTGAAACAGAAGTGACTAAATCTAAATGCAGAAGAGAAGGGAGAACGGAACAATCTTCAACTGTTCCTTTTCTCTAAGAGCCAGACAGCCCTTTTAGAGATCACCGTTTGCTTTAACTGGTTTCTCAGTCTGAAAATTAAGGTTTCTACTGCTCATTTTTCAGAATTTAGGAATTATGGAGACACCTGGGAGACTTCATACTCTGTTAGCTATGCAGACTTCATAGCTACCTGTTAGCTAACACAGGAGAAAAAATTTCTTTGGCATGCTTAGTGTTCAAGATTGGTATTTAGACATACTCATCCCTCCGTAGCCAGCTGAAGTCTCTGGAACAGCGTTTAGTCAAATGATTGCTGTTAAATGTTTAAAAATTAATTTGTCTTTCATAGGCAGTGGACTGCAGATTGGCTAGGTTCTTCAGAGGAACTCTGCAATATTCCCTGCCATACCTTCTACATATGGATTCACACATAAGCACAAATAGAGGCATTTCTGAATTGAAAAATACTCCATCTCCCAGAAAAGTTAAAAACCAGGAGGTACACCTTTCTCAAATTCTCTCATTTCTGCTAGGGAGGTTCTTAAACCACTAAGCCCTTTTTCTCAAGCCTGCTAGCTACTACCCTGTCTCCTTGTGCTCCTTTCACTGCATCTTATAGAGTCTTGAAAATCAGGGGTGCAGGCAAGAAAGAAAACCCAGTGGAGGGATAGATACATAGGGAAGGCAGACAATAGGAGTATATGGTCTTGCAAGAAGAAAAAGTGGAATTTTCCCCTTCTACCTGCAGACAGGCAGTGGTACCACAGGGAGCTGGTTACAGAAAGAGGAAGTGAGACTTGGATGTGGGATGGGCAGGATATTGGTTGAATTCCGAGGGGAATAATGGCTGAATTAAACTCTTAAAATGCCTATGCACTTGTAGAAAAACAAAGGTGATGGACTAGCCTTCTTCTTGGGAGAAGGTTTTTAAGGACTATATTGGTTGTATTTGCTGGATGAAGAATTTTACAGAACCATTGAAATATTAGATGTTCCCTACTTCTTGCATGACAAGCTGAAAGATACAACCTTGACTTTAAAATGTTGACAAAAAGAAGGGGGTCTTTGCCACTTAATGCATATTTTGAGAAAACTGACAGGCTTTTCAAGCAAAGTTAGTTTTTTTCATTCAGTTTGGAGCTGTGCAGGTCTGTTGCATTCTAGGGGATCATATTAAGTGTTCAGGTAGAATAATACAAGTGTGTGGACCTGAAGAACCTATATAGGTAATTTGGATAATATATTTGAGGCTTTCAGAGACACGGACAGAGACTGTCTTCCCCTGTTTCTCAGCTACCCTAACTGACAGCAGAAGTACACACTCTTGCTTTTAGTTTATAAATGAGTTTTAACTGTCTGTAAAACCAGAACTGCTGGTACAAATGCTGCTAAGTTTTTGAGGAATAACACTCTGGGGAGCCATTAAAAAGAATCCTGGAATGTCATAGAATAATCAAACATCATGATGGAGCATGCTTCAGTTGCTGTTTTTCAGACGAAAGCGCTTTCAACTGAATTTCCAGCACCACATCCTGACACATTCTGCATGCTTGCTTAGGTCTCTGGTTCAATCCATTTTCTCCAGTACAGTCTGTTGGGAGGGCTTGAGCTGGTGTGATTATAGTGCTGTGGCTAAGTCAATTGAAGCATATGAAGGTTTGAAGAATTTCTGTCTTGTTTAAATAAAGCTTAATTTCATGAAAGAAGAAGATGATCAGGATTTACAGGCAAAGTTGGGAAGGCAGAGAAGGAAGAGGAATAAGTCTGGATATAGATTTACTTGTTACTGTCAAGCTTTGAAGACCTCACTTACAAATCATCTACTTGTTCCGTACTTCAAATGCAAAGAAAGGATATATAAATCTACTCATTTAATTTAGGATTTATTGGGATGATTTCTAAATTAATCATAGGAATTACATACCGAAGGTAGGATTTATAAACCTAGTGGAGGATTATAAAGTATGATGTAGGATTAATAAATCTGTTGTATGTTTATAAATATATTTCCAGACTTCTAAAGCTACTACATATATTAGCTAAATCATATGTTATAATTAATGATGTCTAAATCAAAACTGAGTAAAATACTTTTTTTTTTCTTTTTAACCTAGTGGCAACATAAGACAAGTTGGTACAAGGTCTGAAAAAGGAATATTAATGCATCCAATTTATAGAACAAAGTCAGTATAGAACACAGGGGAGGAAGAATAAGGGATAATACTGTAATAGAGACTTCCCAAAACTGGTTTCAACTTTCAGAAACCTCTCCAGATGGAACAAAGCAGCAGTCTAAACTAATATATTCAGTGGTCACATACACAATAGTGAGAGAAGTCAAGACAGGGTAACTGAATAA
>JANHGB010043041.1:18254-30585 GCA_026283785.1 Coracopsis vasa | reverse complement strand
CATCAGGGACTGTAGTGATAGGACAAGGGGTGATGGGTTCAAACTGAAACAGGGGAAGTTCAGGTTAGATATAAGGAGGAAGTTCTTTACTGTGAGGGTGCTGAGGCACTGGCACAGGGTGCTCAGAGAAGCTGTGGTTGCCCCATCCCTGACAGTGTTCAAGGCCAGGTTGGACACAGGGGCTTGGAGCAAGCTGCTTCAGTGGAAGTTGTCCCTGCCCGTGGCAGGGGCTGGAGCTGGAGGAGCTTTAAGGTCCCTTCCAGCACAAACCACTCTATGATTCTAAGTTGTAATGGGGCCAGTGCAGCTCTGCAGGAACGTGCCCAGCACCGGGCCCTGCCGTCAGCACAGCAAAAGCCTCCCTAAAACCTCCCATCTCCCAAACCATCCCCTGCTGTGTCCGAGGGGCAGCAGCCAGCGGACACCTCCCTGCTCCCTACACCCCGGGCTCCCAGGGAGGAGTAACCCAGAGTGACCAGGAGGGACCTGCAGCCACATGGACTCACTGCTGCTTTTTGTCCTTCACCTCCTTCCCTTCCTGAGGTGCACAGCAGCTGGTGGGCAAAACCCAAACACTGAGAACCCATCTACACCACTGCGGGAGGAGTGGTTCAGAGAGCTGTTTATTAGTCTGACGGGGAGCTGAGTGCTGTATTATGCCCAAAACAGCCTTGTGCAGTCTCTCTGCTGGGTAACTCAAAGGCTGCAGCTATTCTGAAGTAGCTGGAGCAGAGTGGCGCCTACCCAGAAATAGAGAAGTATTTTTAAATGGAATTTATTCAGTGATTTTCCTTAAGACAGATTGTTATGTGTTTGTTGAAGTGCCATTAGAAGCAGCTGGCGGTGGAGCTGGGCCAGGCAGCAGCGAGTGGATGGAAATCATTCTCCCTGTGCCCAGGGAGGTCACCCTCACCTCCTCCTGCTACTGCTGCTGCCAGGTCTCTGCACCAGTAGATAGTGCCCTGGTACCAAAGCCAGGCCGGTGGCTGCTGGAGGCTCCACTCTGCCATCCTGCCACAGGTCGGGTTCTGCTTTCTGCTGCATTCATCCCTTTTTCGCTATAGTGCAGTGAAGAACCACAGAACAGAGCACCAAATCCTGCTTCACCAGGGTTTGCCTGATAAGGGCTGACTGCAGGGATGCAATTCTCACATTTTAGGACAGGAAGACAAAGGGATCCTAAGTAGCACTACACCTGAACACCACCTAACAGGCCTTTGGAGGCTGTTCTGAGCACTTCTCAGCTGTTCCTCATGCAGGTCTGACCACAGGTAAGCATCAGGCTTCAGTTACCTCATTAAACATAGATGCAAATACACTGCTTGCAAGGATGCATCACCCTTTAGTGTTCTCAGGTGCTTCTGGCAGTGCTGCAGCCCAGCCCAGCCCAGAGCAGAGCCCACAGCTTGGCCAGCACAGCCAGCCCAGGTATAAAATCACTGCTTGGGGGCTCTGAGTGTGGGTATGTAACAAATCACTGTAGAGGTCTTTCTGCTTTACTGGGGAGGAGCTGGCTCAGCTGTGTGCTGCTGCTGTGTTTGGTCATAGTGTAGTTTGGGGGTGGCAGTTTGTTTGCTTCCCATCACCTCCTGCTTGTGGAGCACTGCTCCTTGTAGAATGGGGTCTGGTGAGCAGGATCCAGGCTGCTGGTGAGCCCAGCAAAGAGCAGTGTTGTGGAAAGGCACAGTGGGGCTGGAGTCCTTGTGGTGGTTACTCCTCGTGGGCAGACCAGATTCCATGTCTGCAGGCATCCGGGAGCCATGGCCCAGGTGAGTGTCCCTTAGGGCTCATCCCTGTTGGTGGTTATTCTCCAGGAATGGCCCATTGTCCTCACATGGCTTCTTTCCCACTGTGTGTCCAGTGGTGTTGTGGCTGCTGCTCTGCTCTCTGCCCAGGACATGCGTGTTCCAGCTCCAGTCTGGGGCTGCTCTGCTTGGGATGAGCCGGAGCAGTTTTGCCTGCACAGGTAAAACTCAACCCTTGGGAATTCCCCTCTTTGAAGCGCTTTTTCCTGGTTTTTGTTGCTTTGTGACTTCAAGACTTTTGTGCTTACTCAGGGCTCTTCCCTGCCCGGGTCGGAGTCTCGGGGCTGAGGTGGGTGCTGGGTAAGCCGCGTTCATCAGGACCCGCGCAGCTCCGGGGGATCTGAGCTCAGCCCGCAGGAATGCGGCCCCGCTCCCGCCGAGCGGCACAGCGAGACCTTCCCCGCTGCCTCCTGAGAGCTGGGATCCTCCCGGGGACGGGAAGGCGCCCGTGCAGCCCCGCGCCGTGTAACCTGTGAGTCCCGGTCAGCGGAGGGGGGAATCGGCCGGGATTCTACTGCGGAAGGAGGCGGCTGGCGCAGGAGCAGGGAACCCCTCGGCCCCTCCGCGGAGGGAGATGATGCACCGCGACTTCACATCTTACTTCAAATCTAATTAGATGCTCACAGCTCCCCATGGGAGATGTTAAATGTGCTTCAAATAAAGGAGGATGTTTGTATCTTAACAGACATCAGAGAATCCAGCCATGAGCTAAGCCCACACAAAATCAGGCTTTCCTTAGCTGCTGCATGCGTGTCTACTAGTTTTTGCCACAATATCAATGGCTTCATTTCTGCTGTGTCCCAATCCCTGAGCTTCTATGGGGTGAACTGACGACAGGTTTCAGCCCTCTTTGTAACAAGAAGTTTGGATGGAGAATGAGAGGAGCTTAAGAAACCCCATGGCAGGGTTTGCTCACTGGGGGCTGGTGGTGATCAGTGTCTCTGAATACATCAAAGGTAAAAACAACTGAGAAGCTGAAGGACAGTACTCCTCACACCACTGTGTTCACCGGGGTGATGCCAATACCTTCCCCACCATTAAGTCTTGCCACTAGTAACTCCTTCCCTTCTTTCTCTCTGCGTCCAAGAAGTGTCTAAATGCGAGTGAATTTTTCCTACTTTAGTTCCAAAATGAAACCTTTTCATTAGGTTGTAAGCAAGCAGCTCTGTCTGTGACTCCATGCAGCAGTTTTGCTCCTGCCTTTACTTGCTGGCCTCTTCAGCACACACAGCACCTGCTCTAACTCCTTTAAGTTACCAGCTAAAATTACCTTGACCTGATGATCTGAACCTTTCTGCTCGCTACTCCCACACTGAAGCAAGTTTTATGCTTGTGTCCTTGTTTTTAAGCTTCTACCTTGCTCCTTCCTTCATATCTGACTTGCCCTCTCATCCCTGAATGATAGCCCTTCTTCATGGCCCCTGACGCTGCTCAGGCCCCTTTTCTCTCTTCTCCAGCAGTGACCCACAGATCTTGCTTTAAGATGCTGTGTGTGCTCAGAATATAGCACAGTGGGGAAGGGCAGGAGTGTTTGGTCGTTGCTGCAGCTCTTCCCCATCCTGATCCGTGCCTGCCCTCTGCTTTCATGAGGAGGAGGACTGCAGTGCTTGCTTGAGGAGGAAGCAAAACACAGCCAAACATTTTTCAGCAAAACTTGCAGGTGGAAACATGCCTTCAAAGCCTTACAGTCCACTTCCCAATGGCTTTTCTGTCCTTCTTTGTACATACCCTGCTTTGTTGCAATACATCTAAACCAACGTTACACTCCTCAGGGCAAGGACTGTCTCTTTGTTGTGCAAAACATCCAGCAGCTTCCAAGGATCGCTTGGTATTGCCTGATGTGGGGAGGAGGGTGAAGAGAGGCTCTGTGCTTGAAAGACAGATGCCATTACAATACTGCGGAACAGAGTCTGAAGCGAAGCATAGTGCAGTGATGCTCCAGATCATGGAACTTAATGATTTCACTGTTGAATGCAAAATGATTATTGTTGTATTTTTAGCAAGACTTTTGCTAGCTGTGGGAAACAAGCCCACACTGACACGCGAGTGCAGTGTGAATGCTGCTGTGCTGGCAGGGCTGCAGCAGGCGTAGCGAGCAACCTGCAGCCCATCCGTCCATCCATCCCGCTGCTGTCCAGTGCTCACAGCTCTGCTGCCTGCCCCCAGTGCTGGGGCGAGAGGGGTACAGCTTGGAGACAGGTCAACACCACCTGGAGCATTCCTGCTTGGGGTGTTTAGTGTGGAAAGGTTGATCCGAGTTGTTCAGAATGGGTAGGAAATGCAGAAAGGCTGTTTGGAGGTCTTTTCTTTGTGAGATTTCTCTGCAGAGGGACATAAAGAGAAGGCCATACATACCCGAGCGTGGGGTCCCCCTGCAGCAAGCCTGAATCACAGCATCTACATGCTGACCATGGCTTTGCATGGGACTGTGGGCTGAAAGGGTGAGTTTCACCCCTGCTGCAGCCTCAAGGGGTTTAGTGAGCAGCAAACCCAGCCAAGAGCACAGTGGAGGGTGGGATCATCCAAGGGGAAGATCACAGGGCCAGGGCAGACCTGTTGTGTTTTGGCAGTACCTGTAAGTAACTGTAAGGGATTGGAAATAGCTTTGCTCGTCTCGCAGCCGTGGTGCTTGCGCTTGTGTGCCCTCATTGCTGCTTTGAACTTCGCTTCCTCTTTGATTGTTCCCCTAAGCAAAAGAAAATGACCTCGATTAAGGGATCCGGCACAGCAGTGTTTGTGTCAAATGGAGACTGCTGTGTGCCTTTGGAAAAGCAGGAATGCTGGGGCCTGGTTCACAAGGGACTGACAAGAGAAAGGGGTGGATTGAGCTTCCTGAGTGCAGCGAGAGCACAGTTTGATTCATGCAAATCAGGGGTTTTGTGTAATGTGAGCTCCACCTGTTTGAGATAGGTTGGGAGACTGACACGGACCTTTTCATAGTGCTTTGGAAATGGGAAGGGCGTCTCTGTAGTGGAATGTTTACCAGGCATGTTCATGCATGTTCGCATGGAGGAACATGCATCTCCTACGAGTGCTTACGGTGAGCCCCAGGAACCTGCATGAGCGGCGTCTGTCATGACAGAAACCCGCCTGGCACATGAAGGCTGCTTGGTTGGTTGAGGGTCTGTGTTGTGTGTTCTGAGCCTACAGCCTTCTGAGCTGTTGTCCTGGTATTTGGTGAGCAAATTTTAATAAGCACAATAGATTAGTCTGTTGAGAATGTTAAGCTTTAGAAGCACTGGCTGTGGATTACAAGCAGATAGATAGCCTTGGCAGAATGGAGGCAGAAAGCTTAGATTAAGTCCCACTCAATGAAACCACATTTAATAGTGGAAATGTACTGATATCATGGAAGGTGAAAGAAGAGAGATTTTAACTCCTGTTCTGTGTGCTTGATACAAACAGGTATCAGGAGATGCAGTGACCCTCCTGATGCATTTTGCACTAAACCTACTCTGGTTTTTCCGTTGGAAGCAAAGATGAGTCCCAAGTGCTCAGCTGGGGCTGGGCTCTGTGAGGGAACAAGGCACTCTCCAGTAAGGTACCAGTCTGGGGTCACTGGTGGGGATCAATGGGGACAGGCTGTCATAGGGAGGTACCTCGGGTGCAGGTTTGTGCATGCTGAGGGGGTGCAGTCCCTAATTGAAGCTGAATGCAGCTGCTGGAACCCACGTCCTGCAGAGCCATGCGGTGCAGAGCAGAGCCCCGTGACCAGGGTGACCAGGGCTGGGGCACGGCCCCTTCTGCTCCGCACCCTGGCAAACCTCTGCTCTGCCTGATGGAGGCATTGCTGCACTGAGCTCCCTGAGCACAGGCGAGGGATGGCAAACGAGCTGCGGATGGGGCCACTGGCGGCTCTTGGTAGGGCACTGTCTGTTCAACATGAAAAGCAAACCCAGATTGGTCAAAAGGGCCTGGAAGGAAGCAGGAGTTACAAATAGGGCCTGAAAGCTACAGAGAGAAAATCTTAATTAGATCTCCACAACCTGTAGAGGAACACATTTGGATTAAAATGAAATGGAGCTTTGTACTCTCCGGATTCAGTGCAAGAATGGAAGAATTATTCACATTTGCTATTTGTGAAGCTGGATTGCTTTTTCTGTGAACTTGTCTTTTTAACTTCTCACCTTGTCAGAAAGCTGTGAAAAGCTGCTGGGATGGTGTATTTGGGGTAGTTCTTATCGCAGCACATAGCAGAACCATTTCCATGGTTTCAGAACATGGGCAGAGTTCCCTATTTAATCCGATCCTCCCCACGTTAACTGCTTTCCTCTTGTGGCAAGCCGGTCTGTCCACCCTTTGCCCACCTGCCTCATTGTTCACAACCGCTGATATTTTCTCTTTGTGGGTATCTATCAATATTTAATAGGGTGGTGTCAGTGTTGCTGTAAGATGAGAGGAACTACCAGAAACCTTGAATTATGCATTGTGTGGCTGGGGGAAGCTGGGCAGAGTTTTCTTTTGGACCCAGAGCTCTTGGAATTGATCTCCAGGAGCCGCAGCGAGAAACCCCGGTAATGGAAGAGCCCCAGAAGAAGCTCAGTGCTCGGCACGAGGGGAGGCCCCGCAAAGTGAGGTTCAAAATATCGTCTGCCTACAGCGGCCGAGTGTTGAAGCAGGTCTTTGAGGACGGGCAGGAGCTGGAGCTCCCCGCCAAAGAGCACTCCCGGCGCTTTGTGCGGCACTGCTTCGAGCCGGGGGACCGCTGGGCTGCGGAGCTGCCCGAGCGCAGGCTGCTCCCGCCGGCCAAGCTGAGCGCGCAGCGGGTCAGCATATTCCGAGAGGGGCAGACTCTGGGCCTGGGCAGCGCCTCGCCTCTGCTCGACTGCCCGCCCGGAGACAGCTACTGCAAGGTAAGCGCTGCCGCCCCCAGGGACCGGCGGCAGGGAACCCACCTCGGCTCTGGGGACAGCAGCCTCGGACTGAGCCCCGCTCAGAGAAAGCTCGTTTGGTCAGGCCAGGATTTAAAAGGGGACTGTGCCTCCTTACCCCACACACGCTGTGCTCTGCTCACTGCAAATGGCAGGAGCTGCGGGCTTGGCAGCAGCCAGCAGCAAGTGAACAGCATCTGCTGGGCTCCAGCTTCTCAGTGGGTCCATTTGTATCTGTCCATTTTGCAGACCAATATTTACATATATATCAGTATCTGTACATAGTAATCCTGAAGCATCTAACCCAGGCAAATGTAAGGTGGATATTATCTTAATTAGTTAAGACATTGAAGGTGCATGACTTCAGGTTAGTGTCAACAGCGTGTACCAGTGAGACTGAGACAGGCATCTGCATCCCCTGCAAGTCAGAATTCCCCTTTGGCTACTTTGGAAATCCCAGCTTAGTTTCACTGAATGTTTTGTTAACATATAATTAATGCCATTGATACCGAAGTGTCTCTTTATTCCTACTAAAAACCCAATACATGTGTAATATATGCTAAATTGGTTAATACACAAGGATTATGTTCATTTTCTTACACAGGTAGGAAACCCAGGTATTCGAACTACATTTAATTGATATACTGGACATCTACTTTAACTGAAAACACCACACCACCGTGACTCCTGCCAGCAGCCAGAGCACCAATGCGATCTTATCCACACATGAATTTGTTCTGCATTCCAAGGGAACGCTCTTCTCTATTCCCTGGTTTCCATAACCATAAATAACTCAAGTAATTACAATGCTCAGTACCAGTGTTGTTTAGTATCAACATGCATTCGATTTGTGGAGCTACCAAGTCTGTGGAACAACAGTGAGGCTTTAAAGCCTTCTTTAAAGGGGCAGGATCTGGCCTCGCCGGCCCCATTCCCAATGTGCAGCGAGTGCCTGGTTCTCAAGAGAGCCGCTGGCCCATGCAACCCTGACAGGGTGTTTCCCTATGGGAATGTCTCCTGCATTGCTGCTTGACACTAATACTTAAAGAGAGTGAAATAGGAAGAGTGTGAAAAGCAACAGGCTGTGGGAGCTGCCCCCTGATCCCCAGTGCAGAGGGGAGAGGGCCAGGTAGCAAAGTGCTCTGTTCAGAGGAGTGCTCTCCTGTACCACACTTTGCTTTCAAATCACTAGAATACAAACCCAAGTGAGCCAGAGATGGTTGTTTAGGCTGGCTCCTTGGTGTTAGGAACACAATTCAGCATTAGATACTGAGGGGGTTTGTGATCGGACCCTTTTTCCAGCATTAATAAATTACACAGAAAAGCTTTATTTTAAATCTGAAGACCCCCATTAAAGGCTGCAGAATAGGTCACTTTCATGGGGAATTTCTACTTCTGGCAACACCTATGAAAGCCCCCTCTGTCTCCCCCACCCTCCAACTACTCAACCTTCAAAGCAACGTAGGTCAGTCCCCAGTGCAGGGGTTGCTTTTCCATTGGTGCTAACACCCCCACTCTTAGAATTGTGCCTTCATTTTCTCTTGCATATGGGTTGGAATGAGAACTTATATCCTGGGAGCCTTCCCCACCCGGAATGGGACGTTAAAGTGAGGTTCCTAAGACCTGACTGAAGTCCTGGTCTGATCTGCAGCCCATCTCTCTGGGCCCTGTCCTGCTCCCTGCTCTGGGTGGTGGGGAGGGGGGTCATGCCACAGTGCCAGCCGAGCCCATGACCAGGCAGAGGGGATGGTCTGGAAGCCTGGGGTCCATCAGTGGTTGTAGAGTGTACTTGTACAGGTGAGATACTGATAAGATCCTTCTCCAGCCTTCCTCAGTTCTAGACTTTGGCAAGATCATCATCTACACAAACAACCTGAAAATCATCCGTGCACCGATGGACCAGAAAGAGCTCATGAGAAGAATCATCCAGACTGAGGGAATAAATGACTGGGCCTTCATATACCAGGAAAAAAAAGAAAGATTTGGTGGAGGACATAGAAAAGATGTGGAAAAAAAGGTTGCCTGCAACCAGTATGTGCAGGTAAGAGAATGGCGAGTGTTATTTTTCTCCTAAGGCTGTTGGGTTTTACAGTTGAGTTTTTCCAGCCAAGCCCCATCTATTCCTGCATCTGGCACTTAACTAAATTTGAATGAAAAGCATGGCTTTGTTCCTGTTTCCACTCAGCAGATAACTGACCAATGCTGCACTGCAGCATGTGCTCTGGGGGCCACTGTCCTGTTTCCAGATGCTCAAGTCTCCTACTTGATTCTTCCCCTGGAGGCCACTGACGTTGGGGTAGCCTGGCTTAGGTGCATCCTTTGTCACCCCCTTCCACTGGAATAAGAGCAGGCCAGGGTTTCTCCAGCCTGACCAGGCTAAACACAGCTGCTCTGTGGCTGAGACTGCCGGAGGCTAACATTTTAATATCAGCCGAAATAAGGTTGTGTCTTCCACTTGTTTCTCACGGGTTGGTCTTTGTTGGTCAGAATTCCAATTAGTCCGACCATAATTTGATCCCACAAAACATCGTGTTGTCGTGCAGGGCAAACATGAAGCATTCCAGTTTCACATATCTGAGACCGATCTGGTGCAGGTCACCCTGGTCCTCCTGCACCCCTGAGCCTTGCCTGTGGCTTCATGTGTAAAGAGCCCGCAACAGCCCTGAGAAAGCAAGGAGCAACGTTGGCCTTTGCCAGCTTTGAAGGAAACCTCATGTTCAGAATAAGGGCTTTAACATAAGAGCCAAGGTTCATCTCCTGAGGACCTATCTGAGCGATCAAAAATCACTTCTGCATTTGAGAGAATACATGTGGAGAGGGACCTCCATAAGGTAACATTGCCTTCCTCCAGTCACCCTCACTGAGCAGCACGCTTTGGAGGACAGCAGCTCCTGTAAGGCATTGTTCCGGAGAAACTTGTTAGCCTTGGAAGAATTTATGTTTTCCTTCATGTTTGGGAACAAAAAGTAAAACTTGAAGGTCCTAAAACTATGATTTTTCAAGAATAATTTTGGACTTAGTCTACATTAGTGTTATGAACATTCACTTAAAGATGACCAAACCACAGCAAGGTTATTCTTTTGAGAACTGAATTAATTTGGATGATCAAATTCATAAGCAGGCAGCAATATGAAGCATATCAGGCACCAATTCCCTGTCCTAGTTAAACCCTTGTTCTATAGAGCTATGTAAAGTAGAATGGCTGCACAGGAACAATGCAGGACTCTGAACAGAGTGAACCTGCACTGTGCTGTACTCTTCCTGATGCAGACATTTGATATCTGTGGGCTCTGTGGGAGCACTGGATTTTGAGCTGGGATCTGAGAGAGGCTGTCTGGCACCCTGGAGGGAGGTGCAGGCACAAGGGACAGCTTGAGAGCAGCTGAGCCTGTCGGTGGTCAGGAATGTGGGGGGAGAGGGCAAGGAGAAATGCTCAGAAAATGAAGCTCCAAACTGAGGATGCGGAGCCTGGAGGAGGGATGTGTTAAATGACAGGAAGCCAGGTGCTGTGCAGAGCCTGGCAGGAGGAGAAACATGAGTTTGAGTGTATTGTTGTAAGCCCGGGCAGGCTAACTTCTCATCTTCTAGAAGCATCCACAAATTGTCCCCTTTTACTTGAAGATCTTGCTGTTGAGAACTGAGCATTATTGGCAGAGTGGCATGTCAGGAGCAACAACTACTTACAAGACCGCAAGACAGCACTTCTCTCTTTCAAGCCTGTTACTGACTTTGGTGTCTGATACCCAGTAACAGATCTTTCTTGTGATCTGTCTCTTTCAGGAAGGAGATGACGAACATGGTTGCTCCCAGTGTAAGGGGTCGGGCTCTGCCCCTTGTTCCCTGTGCCATGGAAGCAAGTTTTCAATGCTGGCAAACAGGTTTAGAGAGTCCTACCGGGCCCTGCGCTGCCCGGCGTGCAAGGAAAGTGGCGTGCCGCCCTGCCACATCTGTGCTGCCTGACCAGCACCACCGCTGTGACCTGCAGTGGAGACTGAACTGTTCCACCTGTGGGCAGCCTCGCTGTAACGCAGGGTTTAGGAGGTGGGAAAGGCACATTGCACACATTTCACTGTGAATGTGAATCCTGCACCTCTGCTACCGACTGTCCCTCCTGCCTGCCCCTGCCTGCCCTCTGAATCAGCCCAGACCCCAGGGGCTGCAGGGTGGATGTACACCAGGTCAGGTCCCGACCCATCAGTAGCATCACTGAATGCAGCAGGAGTAGTGCAGCTTGGGCAGGGTACGTGTCAGGGTGTGAAGTGTGTCTGTAGCACAGCAGCACGGTGCCTTCCCTGGGTTTAACTTGCTGAATGATTTAGAATTACACTGGCTTTTGTAGTTAACTCTGTCCCTGCCCTGCATTGTCACAAGCATTTCCCAAAGACTTTTATTCCTTACATATGCTTTAGTGGGCGCAGTGGTTCATTTGAGGTCTGATTTGTGGGAAGGAATTGAAAACCCTTCCCAAACCTGGAGCTATAAAAATGTACAATACTTTATTAGGACAAAATGGAGTTATTAAGTTTTTAGCCTACTTATGCGGAAGTGCTGAACCAGAATTCCCCTGCACAATGCTCAGCACTTTTCAGGATCAGGCTGATGGTGAGCAGCACTTCTGTTGCTTAATATTAATCCCATGTTGTAATCTGCAGAAGGTAAACTCTAATTAGGTGAGGTGAAGCAATGATGTGGGATACTCTGCAGGCTGCCACTGGTGGCACAGAACACAGGGGCTTCACTAGGCTGAGGCAAATAGGGTAAATGGTATTTTTTCCCCAAAGCATTGATTTATTACGTTATATATTCACAAGTAATGTTAATGCAGCCTTAACTTGTGTATTACCTCTGAGACTGATGAGTTAAGAGCCTGCTCACATGTACTTCGTGCTGAGGTTGCAAGCCTAGACAGGGAAATTTATGGGCAAGTTTCTATTTTCCTATGGTAGGTTATAAGATTTCTCTGCAATACTTCAGTGATTAGGAATTATGCTGGTTTAGCTCCTGGACTTCCACGTGTCTCCTCCTGCAGCTGTTCAGTGAGTACCAAGGGTTTAATTTCCAGAGAAGTGCATAAATCTACAGCAGGTACTTGATTGGCTTCATTTATCATAGCGGGATCTGCAATATAAAACACATGTGGTCCTTGGGGTATTCACGGAGGGCAGAGGAGACCTCAGAAATCGTTGTCAAGTGGATCTCCTCCCTCCAATTTGACTTGTTTGATCTCAGTTTGCTGGGCCTGTCCAAGAGCCTGCTAGCAGGATACGAGAAAAGCAACCAGGTGAAATTGTTGCCCGGTAGTTTTACTGTTTACAGTGACCCAGATGCAAATATGCATTTACAAAATCAGTATTTATTGTTCTTCGGTAATCACAATGTTTCTCAATCACTGTAACTCCTCCTGGCTGTGTCAGCTATTCCCATTCATCCCGACACGTCACCGGGGCGATGCTCGCAGCCGAGCTTTTCCCTTACCCATCCCGGATCCCGCAGTGCACCGGGGATCGCAGTGCTTGTCGGTACACAGCGCCGGGCCCGGGCTGCAGCGGCACGGTCAGAGCGGTGCTCCCACCACGTCCAACACACTCGGTTTAACACCTGACTCCATTTACCCAATAAACGCTCTTATTTCACAGGAAAAGGAGCTCTGAGCAT
>JANHGB010043040.1:11150-22015 GCA_026283785.1 Coracopsis vasa | reverse complement strand
AGGACCTTAAGATCATCTAGTCCCAACCCCCCATTCGCAGGGGATGCACAGTACTGTCACCCCTCATTGTGATCACATCTTATTTAGTAGCAGGGATTAAGAAAAAGGCAGAGATACAGTGGTTCCTGCCTCGTACAAATGAGGTGGAACCAGCACCTCTCTTGTTTACCTGAAGTCAAGCATCCATGCAAACCCAGCAGTTTGTCTTTATCATTCAATGAATCTCAACCAGAGCAGTATTATTCAAAACCTTCTGAAATGATTCATGTTTTGATATCCCTTTAACTTCATGTTTATAAAATGGAAAGGGGTAGATTCATTCTTCCACAGCTCATCTCTAGACTCCTCCTTACCCCTGTAGGTTGCTCTCAGCACAAAGGGGCAATCAAGAAGCACCTCAGGTCACTCTGTTACTCCTCTGTCAGTTCCACTGTGTCTACAGGCACAACTTTAGGATCTCCCAATGGTCTGGCTGCTGGCTAACTCCAGCTCCAGCCAAAGGACATGCAAACACATACAGGAGTTCTTCATGTCATTCTCAGGTACCTACTGGTTTTGGAAGGCGAAGTGACTTGAAAAACTCTGCCCAAGTGCACACATTGAAATGCCAGGGTTTAGGTTTCGTTTTGCTTTCCAAGCCTAGATGCCTCTTCCTGAATGACTAAATGGAATAATCCTGTCTCAATTTTGAGACCACTGGCCGGGTGACTGGAGAGCCAGGAATGACTTTCGGGAGAGTATTAACCTTTCTTTACCTGATGACCGTGAACTCCAAACCAAGATGCTTTAAGAAACCTGCTGTTAATGGCTACTGAGAGACACACCAAGCTCCATCCCTCATGCCTCCTTAGGAAAACCCAAACCTACAGCTGGTTTGCAAGGCACTGTGTGGGTACAAGGACCCGAGAGCACTGACGGTGTGCACAGCCCTGCTCTGTTTGCAGGAGAGGGGTTGTGCTCAAGGCACTTATCTAGGCAATGACTTTCTGTGATCCCAACACATCGTAAGTTTTCTTCTCATGCTACCAACACCAAGTGAAGACAGAGCTGAGCTGTATTTCCCCTGTCCTGAGACAGAAAGAAAATAACCCAGAAGTTAAATCTGATCTCGTCTCTGATGGACTAAAGAACTGGTCCTTGCTGTCCCAAGTCCCAGGTTAAAGCCCCCAACCACTACACCCTTCTTTCTCTGGTGTGCCTGCTTTTCAGCTAGCTAGAAAGAAGGGGATTTTTGTCCTGCACAACTCCAAGAAGCCCCTCTGAGCCCCCACTCCACCTTCCCCCTGTGTAGTCAGTGTACTCAAGCCTTGCAGGTCAGTTCCTGAATTTGGCCCTTTATGAATAGATCACTATGCTGGCTGCTCCCAGATGTACACAGCCAGTTGTATGTGGGGGAGAATCATAAGCAAGGGCAGGAATGCTTGGCTGGCAGCCTTTCCCAGCTTCCAAGTGTCTGCTGACTTCTCCATGGGCTTTTTCTCTCCTTTTTTGTCTCTGCCACCTAATTTTTAAGCAGGGTTTTGATCTTCTTTGCCAGTTTAAATCAAGAGAGTCACTCCAGACTGACATCAAGTGAGCATATGCGTGCTTCAGAGTGCTCCCATCTAACTCTCTGGACATCTTGCAGCAGATGGGAGTTGGGATAGGTGACCGTACATTTCAATCTGCTGTCTTATCCCCTCTCTGGATCAGCTAGGTCCTGGTTGATATCTGTTTAGTCAGCAGTCAGCTGAGAGAAGACAGGTCAGTGGTGAATAAAAGAAACAGCTAAGAAGCCCTGCTATTCATATACAATCTTCATGCTCTCACCCACTCTTTCCATACATATTACATCTTGCTTCTGCAATTAAAATACATTACTTAAGTAGAAGATAATATTTCAAGCTGAAGAGTAAATTGGAAAGCTGTGTTTTTCATTTACATGAGTTAAACACACAAGGGACAGCTGGAATGGCAGTTACAATTAAACTACCCATTAGGATGCATTAGATGACATTAACCCAAGACCTCTCAGGTCCACCGCAAAGCTGTCGGGCTGCAAGGCAGCTTTAAAAGTAACTTAGAGCTTTAAAGTGACACTCATGTTCAGTGCAAACACTGAAAGGGATTTTTCTTCCTCTTCGTGACATGGCACACGATCAGTGTTGCTGCTTCCAGACTACAGGGGCTTGGCACTTCTTTTATAGCCTTTATAAGGTTGAAATCAAACGCTGCAATAACTCTTTCACTACTGCAAAAGTATGCCAGAAATGCTATGCAAAATGCACCAGCAAGCACAGCCAGACAAGGGTGTGACCCGTCAGACACCCTTCCCAAATACTGCTTATTCATCTTTCCCATGTGTGGTCGCTGAGATTGGAAATTATCCATCTTCCTGGTAAAGAAAGAAAAAACAACAACCAAGGCATTAAGCCACTGAAGAGCTACAGAAGCACTACTGCTTTTGCAATACCTACCATGGCTACTTATCTAGGCTGTGATGTTTCTCTTGGGATCCAACTTCATGAGTCACCAAAGACAGACCATGAAACACCATTCAACTATTAAGAGACTCATAGGAAGCCTGAAATGAACTTAAACTGCAGAGCGCCTGCAGCTCCAAGTACCTCCTGAGATTTCACTCCCATAATAACTGAATTATTAACTACAAGAAGAAGGGGTGTGGAAAAATAAAGCCACTAGCTTGTATGTGGCTAGAGATCTACAGGGATTAAGAAGACATTTGAAAATACCAACCTTTTTCCAAGTGTCTCCTTAGTTATGAGAGGAGACTTGCCAATGGGAGATCAGAAATACTTTAAGGGAAAAGAATCATTCACAATCAGATGCACTGCTGAGACGTGTTTGAAGTCCAGAGACCCTACCCAACCTCGCTTGCATCAAACTACCTGATCCTCCTGCAATCACGAGCAAGCTCCTGTTTGTAAAGCTGCAGAAAATCAGTCATAGCTGTTCACAAAAATGCTGAGTTGTCCATGTCAAGAAAATTATGGCAAGTCAGGCTATGGGCAGGAGGGGGAGAGGGTTAGAAAAAGAGAGCATTGTTTATGGAACATGAAAAGCTCCAGCGACACAATATATGGAATTCGGAGGGGAACAGGCTCTCCTTTCTTTCTGTACAATTCAAATAATTCCAATGGCAGACGGGATATTCCCTGAAACGAGTTAGGAAAGCACAGGGCTGTCAAAGCAATTTAGAAAGGGAAAGTTGAAGTAAACATGATGACTTTTTTTTTTAAGCCTTAATACTTGGAAGACCTGAATGTTACCCTACATAGTGTGTGCTTTTCACAGAATAGAAAGAGGTATTAGCTGGACATCCAGCCCAGCACAAGGAGACTGCGTGGAAGTACCCTTAGATACGGCCTCAGCTCAGGCATGATACTCAACACGCATACCTAGCTCTAACCTTGTTTAGGCGGTCTTAGGTTCTGATTAAGGCAAAAAAGTCCTTATGAATTGCTGCTGCTAACTTGGAGTTGTCACCTTCTGTAATGACACTCTCCTGCTCCAACAAGATGCTCTAGAAATAGGAAAGGCAGACAGTTTTTATTGCACTCATGTTTATGTGTCCATGAAGATGGGGACTGACCATTAAGAGCAAAATATCCTGAATTCATACTTGCCATAACTCTGTCCTTCTTACTACTGTTTTGCCTCCTTATTCCCGCTGTGAACAGGAACCAACTCCTGAATTTGAGGGAGTCTTTGGACCTTTGACTGACTTCTCCAGGAAAAGCCTTTTTCAGCCTTGTGCAAAGCACATGAAGGACTTTATTCTCCTTTGTTACAGAAAGAAGGTTTCCAGTACTTTGCATGATTCAGTTTTCATTGAGAAAAGGAGAGGTAACAGAAATGATAAATAGCTCGTGATTATTTCCACTTCCCTAACTGTCCTTTTTATTTATATATGCATAAAATTGTGATTTGATTATGATATGATATGGTTTTGAATAATTGCATCTAAACATTTAAGACTAATGAAATTACAAGGCCTCTATTCAGCCGGGTCAAGAGCAATTACATCCAGCAAAACTGCTTGGTTATATACTTTATTTCTCTAAGGGCTTGTGTTCTTAAAAATACCACTTTCATGGAAGAGTTTCTATCACACACAAGAAAAGCTGCATACTTTGCCAATTCAGGGAGATAGTGGATTCAAAGTCCTGCTCGCTTGCCATTTGAAAGACTTATGGCCTGGTGAGCAATCTTACCAGCACTGACTTGTTTAAGTTATCTACATTAATGGATGACCTGAAACCTAAAGAAGTCAGTCTGGCTTTCTCTTGCACAAAGCTTACTGTCTAACCCACTCCTGACTTGTGTGTTTAAAGGGAATGGAGCTTGGTTTTTTGCTTTTCTGACACTCACTAGTACACCTTTTGACTGAGGGGAAGAATGACACCAACAAACTGCATTCAAGCAGTCTGAGCTGCCTGCATTGCGTCTACATTTAAAGAATAGGGAGAGTGGGAGTGTAAACTGATGTATGGAATCTAGGGACTAACCAACATTTTTTTCACTTTAAATAGAAGATTTCCTTTGATGGTTTTAATTACACTCAGGCAGACATCATGATGCTGTTGTTTTGGGGAGGGGTAATTCCACTTTCCAACAGATTTGCTTACTTATTTCCATCAGAACAGAACTTAAAAGTAATTCTAGCTTTTAATTACCAGGTTGGCAGCCTCCCTCGTAACTCTTCCACAAATTACTCTGACTGTTAAGGCTTAGTATAAATCAATCTGACGTGATTGCGATGCGCTCTGTAGAGCTCCTGACAGCCACGAGGTGTCTCTATGAACTGTCCTAGAAAGTGTGGGAGTCTTGGTTAACAAACAAGACAAAACTGACTTTCAGTCTCTGCAGAAGCCTATTTGTTTGTCTGCAGTTGTAAAAATTTCCTCTAATAAATGGCTCCTCAAAGAGAAAGCATGATCTTGTGTACCATGACAGCTCTATCCAAACATCTGAGCAGTACTAATACCAGAGAAAATATATTTACAGAGTCAAAGACTGGTAAAACAAGGGACTACATCTGGAAGTAGTAAAGGAAAACCTTAAATATGTTAGGAAAAAGTTCCAACAGTGGAAGTCACTTAGACAAAGGAATACGTTGCTACTTGAGAATGCATGAGGCAACGTTAGAAAGAGGTGCTTCAGAGATGAATTTCGAATTTTATCATAACAACACTATTTGGCTGTGTCATCGAGAGCATTAAAACCTGTTCTGATCCTCAGAATTCGAAATCTCATAATCCAAAACCTACATCTGTATTTGTGCAGCACCAAAGCATCCAGTACATGCTTTCTGCATGGAGCATGTGATTGGGACCTAGAATACTGTTGAAATATAGGAAACGGAACCTATGTCAGGGAGACGTCACTGTCCCAATAGTCACCGTGCCAAGTAATTAGCCAACATGGATTTTCATGGACTGACTCTTTTAAACCTTACTCTGCACCTATCAGTCAAATAAAACTATGCATAACTGAAACAGAATGGGGAACAGATACAGAAATTGCTTTAAACCAAGCAGCAAAGACAAACCAGTACTGCAAGTCAAAGGCTAAACTTCTGACTCAAGAGCTGAACCAGCCAGCTAATCTCCTTAGTGACAGAAAGAAGGCACTTCTTGGGAGGAAAGAAAGAGATGAAGGAATGAAAGTCCAAACCATGACCACCTCTTCAATCTGTCTCTTCAAGTGAAGGGATAAGTTGGTTGTCTGTGGTCAAAGGGTAAAGGCAAGAAAGCTGGGTCATCTGAGCCGCAAAGAATTAAGTCCTGGAGCTAAAAAAGATGCAAGATCTGTATTTATACTACAGCTTATGTAGCTTTCATGCATGTGACTTTTATTTCTGAAATGAACTGCAAGCTAAGACTATCTGAGAGACTTCCCTGATGAAACGTTGAGATGACACTGCCATGTCCTGCTCTCTATTTTGAGCCAAACCTACCTAAAGAACAATGACTGCTCACAGCATGACACTACTAAATGTAAGCGTAGATCAGACCCACTCAAAATCAGATGAAAATACATACTAAGTCTCCTATGAGCAAGGTAACTTGTAAGCTGTAAAGCACTGCAACTTTTCTGATGTCTGCAAAGAACATATTCTGTCTGTTTAAACACCTCAAACAACCTGCTAGTCAGGCAGCCTGGAGCTGTGTTAGAGTTCCCATGAACAAAGTACCCAAAGACTTCTTCCTCTATTAACATATTCATCCAAAGCTGCCACAAAACTTCTATCTCTTGTTTCCTACAGTTAGCAGGGAACAACAATTGAATCTCAAGGAAAAAAAAAGTTAAGAATTCAGTCTTTTCTATCTTCAATGTGTCGTTATGAGCTAACAGCACAAAAATGTCCATTTGGGTCAGCCACCAGACTTTTGTTTTGCTGATGAGACTCCTGGGTTTTTTCCTACTTCACTTTTGAAATTGAGACATTTCAAAGAACTCTTTTTTTCCTCAAATACAGAAAATTACATGAGCACTGTTTCTGTTCAAAAGAAAAGGCATTTTCCAAAAATAAACAGCTCTAATATCTTGCCCATCTTGCATGCAGAGAAGTGAAACACAAAGGGCCACGTCAGGATTGTTTCTGAGGCTCCAGATATGCTACTTTTCTTGCCTCCTGCTAATACAGCTCACTTGCAAGCACAGCCCTTGATAATCTTGGAGTAGTGCATGTAGAGTTCATGGGATCCAGGTGGTCTAGCAATCTGGATCATGTGAGGTAAATCCTACATATGGAGAATGAGCAGAAGAAAAAGTGATGGGCTATTGTTCTCTCAAAGCCTCATACACCAAGCCTCTGACTCATCCCACAACATTCTTAGACACTTCAAGTGTTATTTTACCACTCCTAAATCTTGGCTTGTCACAAGAGCCCCTGCCTTGAGCTTGCAGCTCTCCACTGCAGCACACTCCAGTCTCCACAGTCTTGCTGTAGACTGAGTGGAGGCACAGTTGGATGACTATATTGTGTAGATGCCTGGACACCAGCATTGTGTAAAGCATAGGTAACAGAGCCCAGAAGGGAACCATGGGGCCTTAGTGGGACTGACAGGCCACAACAAACACCAACCTCCCTGTACTGCTGAAGGCTCCCAAGAGAGGGCTAAAGTTTGAAGCAAACAACTTTTCTTTACAGGATATTAAAAAGTGACAACAGGTAAACTGAATCACTGCTGGCTATTTCTTTACAGCCTGTAGCCTAAACTAAGCGTGAATCAGTGGCATCTCTTGCATTTGGATCAGCTGAGGTAACCTATGTTAACTTAAAACATCTCACTGATTTCAATCCTTTGTGTCTTATACTTGAACAATCCTTTCCTCCTCATAGCCTCCTTGTAATCCTTTCCTCCTCATAGCCTCCTTGTAATCCTTTCCTCCTCATAGCCTCCTTGTAAAGTGCCATGACGTACACTACAAATGCACATGGCAGATGGTGGTCAACATTACCCTCTCCTTACAAACCATGGGTCCTGTTCAGGGATGCTTGCCAAACTGGTGGACGAACCTGGTCAATCCTGAGGCAGATGACCTCTCGTGAAGAGGAGAACCAGACAAACAAGATCAAGGACATACTCTTTCATTGATCCCAAATGTAGTGGGGAATTTAAAGGGCTTCAGACAAGAGGAAAGGCACATTTGCTGAACTAGAAACAGTATTTTTACTGTTTTGATAAGCACGATGGATGATAAAAGGTCCTGGAAGGCATTTACTCTACTTCACATCACAGTGCAGCTAAAGCCAGCATGGCAAGAGACTATAACCCTGTAAACATATGTTGTGTATTAGATTCTGATCTGGCAGCTTGCCTTAATTTTGTTTTTTTAAGGCTCCAGCGAGTTCCAAATACACTTCCATGTTTGTGTTCCAGCAAACGAGCAAAAGGCAGAATGCTTGAGCGACGGGGACCCTGGAACACACTGGACTATAAATCAGCAGAAAAAAACACAGCCCCCATTAGTGTTGGCACATCAGGCAGAAGATGACAAAAATATCAGCAAATTCTTTTTTCTTTCCCTTTCTCCCAGCTTTTTCTTTTCCCAGTGTCCACTTCCCAGCCACTGAGAACTGGAACAAGTTTAGTCTCCACTCTCTTAACTATCAGCATGGACAGAGGTGACAAGAAAACACCTTTCTAGATTACTTTGTTATCCCCCAACTCCCCACCAAAAAGTACCTCACAAAGCATCCTCTCAATAGCAATTAGCCTGGGTGCCTGTAAATGCAGATGAAGAAATTCTTAGAGGTGTTTTAGACTGCTTAGGACTGAGAGTTCCGGCTCATATAAACAAATACTGTTACAAGAGGCAAAGTTGATACAGATTTATGCAAGGAATGTATAGACTGCATAAGCAATTTGATAATTAATGGAGTTGACAGGCACTTTCTAATAGTACATAAGTATGTGCAGACTGAATGGTTTCATACACATGCTGACCCAATGACAGTATTAATTTTTAACCCATTTTATACCTCATCATTCAGACGAAGGAAACACACGCATTTTTTTCCACTTGGGTATTAATCTTGACCTCCCAAAGCCTGATTATTGGGAAATAAATCCTTTGCACTTACTACTATTGCAGACAACAAACCCACAGATGTCTCGTACAGGGTGATTTTTAACTTAAAGATAATCTGAAGAATGAACTTTTGATTACTTTCTGAGCATTGATTACTTCTTTTATGTCCCACAGCTTAAACACAGCAGCTTTGCTCTTAACAAAGAACTGAGAGGTTACATGCGTGAGTTTTGGGAATTTCTGAAGACACCCTCCTGGCTAATATAGAGTTTCTTTTATTACTGGCTTCCAAGCAAGCCAAATCACTGCTCCTACGAGCCCAGCTGCAGAAACTAAAGCTTGAACAAAGCAGATCCCACCTGGCAGGAGATGATGATAATTCATTGTGCATGGAAGAAATTGTGACATTCTGAACTGCACGTGGAGAAAGGAGTAGTAGTGTAACTGCTCCCACACAGGAATGAGATACTCAATGTTTTCTCAGCCTGGAGCAGGTTGAAAGATGAAGCCCTGATATGCTTCACAACTTCACCCCTCTTACGATCAGGAAACATGCATCTAACATGTTTGTTTTATGGCTTCATACCTAGACAGTATAAACATATTCCAAAGGTTGCGCCCACAGTAACCACCAATGGAAACAAGATTTGGTGGGTCTTTCCTTACCCGTACTCCCCCTCCTTTAGCAAGGAAATCAAAAGCCACATCAAGCTGCCCACTTTCTGGGCCTCTACGTCCTCCATAAAGGCATTGAAAGAATGGAAGGGGCTACACACAAGCACACTGTCTTCAGCCATATTCAAGCTGCAGGCAATTGCAAAAAATACCTACTACATGGCCTCAATTCTCCAGCAAAATGGAGATGAAGAGCCATATGGAGTTAGATCAGGCCCATTAAGGTCATTAGTGCTTCAGGCCCATTATTCTGTCCAGCCAATAGCCAAAAGCAGATACCTAGGGAAGAATATATTAAACATACCTCCTATTAAAAGCCTTGTAGATGAGGCACAATTCTGCCATTGTATCGGGAACCCAGCAGCAGGTCAACTTGCTAGGACTAATCAAGCACCAAATGACACGCTGCTGTGTGCTAACTGCTCCCTACCCCAACCCCAGCTGCAGCTGCCTTTAAAGAGAGGTGCAATGCCTTCTGCATGGATGTACACGCCGAATAAAGTCTTTTAAAGCATGTGAGAACAAAAGTTGTCATCAAAACGTACTGAGCAATTACGGGTTGAAGGTTGAACTATTATTCCTTCATGCCCTCCCATTCCCCTCCCGTCCAGGGTGGGAAGGAGGGGGGAGGATTATTCATTTGTATTCAAGCACTTCATTAATGTTTATAAGAGAATCCAAACACGCAAGCAAAACAAGGACGAAACGCTGCGCCAGACGTGTGATGCGATAAATGTCACTGGAGCAAATATTTAGATCTGTTTACAGAGAGGCCTATTAAGTCCTTTTTGAAAAGCTGTGCAGTGTTGTGGCTTGGTCTGTGCCTAGCAGCTCCAGCGTAAACACATGGAAGATGGCTAAGTCTCTCTCTCTCATTTTGTTATGACATCTGGAAACCTAAGGAGGTTGGGAGAAGCCAACTGGCCGCCCTACTGCGATGTCTAGCAACAGGGTCTGCCTGTTGAATGATGGCAGGACATGCAAAGTGGAACCGCTGAGTTCTCCAGCCTGAGCCAAAATGAGTGGATTTTCAACACGATAATCCCTCAACAAAAGATGTTGCAACACAAAAGACTTTGGGTCATTGTTAATGATGTAAGTCTTTGGGTCATTGCTAATGATGAAAGTCTTTGCTCTCTGCCATTTATAAAGATCATCTGGGATTGAGAAAATCAGTTTCATTGGGGACTAAAACAGCGTGCAAAGATGGGTGGAGCTCCTCTATTCAGCAAGGGATGGAGATGTGTCTCATAATCCCTTGCCTGAAGAACTGTAGGTTCTGGAGTTTGCAATCAGCCTAGACTTCTGTAGATGTCCCCTTCTCACCACCATCTCATTGGCTGTAGACCCTCCACATACAAATACTTCTTTGTCTAAGAGAATTAAATAAGTTGAAAGAGGTAAGAGAAATTTATAGATGGATAGGGACTGCAGTGGTTGGTCAAGGGCTAACAGGCTCAAACTCAAACAGGGGATATTTAGGTTAGATATAAGGAAGAAGTTCTTTACTGGGAGGATGGTGAGGCACTGGAATGGGCTGCCCAAGGAAGTTGTGAATGTTCCATCCCTGGCAGTGTTCAAGGCCGGGTTGGACAGAGCCTTGGGTGACATGGTCTAGTGTGAGCTGTCCCTGCCTATGGCAGAGGGAT
>JANHGB010043040.1:0-11050 GCA_026283785.1 Coracopsis vasa | reverse complement strand
ATGGCAGGAGGGTTGGAACTAAATGATCTTAAGGTCCTTTCCAACCCTAACTATTCTATAATTTTATGATTCTGTGATTTATTGAGCTTCTAATTCACAAACACTAGTATTACATAAAATGGTCTGGAGAGTCACCACTTACAAAAGGTTGAGAACTTATTTTGTTTTGGCCCAGGTTTAGGTTTGGATGTTGATCCTTAGTTAGAAACTTTCCGTTACAACTCTCTTTTGGTCAACTTGAAGCCACAGATTGAAGAATGAGTGCCTTAATTTTTCACATGTTGAAGAGAACTTTCATGTTCAGAAGACTCACTAATCCAAATGATTTGAGGTAAGCCTCAGAGACTGTTCAGTTCAAACTCCAGACATCTTGAAGTGGGAGCCTCAGGGTCGAAATCTCCTTCTGCTGGAGGCATGAGAATCACTGTGTTTGGACAACCATTCACATTTCTCAACATAAGGAGTCAGGAGAGGAGTTCTGAGTTTTTCAGGTCTGATGCATGACCAGCAACTTGACTAAAGAAGCAGTCGTATTGAGGGGGACTCAAACAGGTGTACCTCTCTCAAAATGCTGAGGCCAACCCTCCTCCCATCTAGAGCAGGAATGTTTCTTGCAGAATACTTTCTTGGTTGTATCCAGCAACCTCCACTCACCTTATTCTGCAAATACAATCTACATGATTAACTGGAACTGAATCAACACCCACAGATTAGGGCACAGGATACAGAAGGATTTTATTACGAGTTGGGTTTCCTGGAGGGAAGTCCGCTAAAGAGGAGGTTTGCATTCTTCCCAGTCTATTGTTCAGTTAGACTTGGACTCTGGCCTTTTCTGTTTATTTATTCAGACAGCCCATCTCCTTGCATACCAATCTGTATGTGTACAGTAAACACTGGAAACTCACTTTAGTGGTAATAATGTATTGCAGCAAAAAGAATCCACCTTGCCAAGTCAGCTGCTCATCTTGGTTCTTTCTGCCCTCTTCTCTGCTTCCAGGCCTGTGCAAATAAGGTAGGTGCAGGCAGTCTGCATCTTGAGTATACAAACTGTCATTCCTCGGAGCACTGCTGCATCCTGCAACTTTTCATCAGGTGAAAAAAATACCTTTATGTCACCAAAATGCCTTTTTCAAAGGTAATGGAGGTGACAGAAAATTTCATTGCTTAAACTTACATTTTTGTAACAGAGGAAGTTGGTTGTTTGTTGGTTTGGTTTGTTTGGGGTTTTTTTGTTGGTTAATTTTATGACCATTGTGTGTAGAGAAGGGGGCAACATGGAATCAGATAATGGCTAATTAGAATGGACTTCACAGTTTAGTCTCTGGCTATGTGTTTGGCATCAACATAGTTTAACTTGTATTTACCCAGATATTTCTCTTTGCCTTCTCCCAGGAATGTGTGGCATCCTTGTGCCATGGAATTTTCCCCATCAAGATCTGCCCTTCGCAGACTTCGGAAAACACAGATGTGAAAATAAATTCATTCACATCTGTAATTGTAGAGAAGGAGTGATTGACGTGCAGGGAGCACCTCTTGCCAACTTTAACTTAGCTAATACAGGTAAAAATAGTAGTGATGGTGTCTGAGAAAAGTCACCTTTCCATATGTTTTTCTTGTTCCTGTGGTCCATACAAGGCATCTGCTGTTGGAGGCAGAAAAAGGGCTCAAGCCCTCCGTATGTTACATTGCCTGGTAACTAAGTGCAAGCTGGCTGGGTTCACTGCTAGCCTGCTTGAGCTGAGATTTATGCAATCAGACAGGTTCCCTATTTCCAGCTGGCAGTAACAATTGTACAATTAGAGTAAGCAAGCAACTCACAGTGCTAGAACTACTAATTTGCGAAGTGGTTGATCATTTATGGTGAAAATGATCATTATGAAGGTGCTGTGAGGGCTGGAGCCCTTCTCCTATAGAGAAAGGCTGAAAGATATGGGCTTGTTCAGCCTGGAGAAGAGAAGGCTCCAAGGAGAACTTGGAGCAGCTTCCAGTGCCTAAAGGGAAAGACAAGAAATTTGGAGAGGGTGTTTTGACAGGGGCCTGTAGTGACAGGACAAGGTGGAATGGCTTTAAGCTGACAAAGGGCATTTAGATTAGATATTAGGAAGAAGTTCTTCCTCATCTACCACTCCATCTCTACTCTCACCCTGTGAGGGTGGTGAGGCCCTGGCACAAGGCTGCTCAGAGGAGCTGTGGCTGCCCCATCCCTGGCAGTGTTCAAGGCCAGGTTGGATGGGGCTTGGAGCAACCCGATCTAGTGGAAGGCATCCCTGCCCATGGCAGGGGGTTGGAACTGGGTGAGCTTTAAAGGCCCTTCCAGCCCAAACCAGTCTTTGATTCTGTGATTCTATAGAAACGTGTCCGCCAGACAACGTATAGCTGCACTTGCTTTTGCCTTTCACTTCCAGAATCCCCTGTTTATGCCTGAAGATCACTTCTCCCTCACTGAACAATCCTATGCGCTAGGTGCAGCCTGATACAGTCTCTTCATAAGGCACGTTTCCCAGCTGCAGGTGAACACAGTCTCTTTGCATACATGTGCCTCATTTGATAGACTTCCTGGCCCACAATACAATGCAGTGCTAGCCCATGCATTGCTTTACTGAGGTCTCATTAAAGCAATTTTTTTCCACAGTTCGGGACTGTGCCTTTCCTTAGCCATGACCCAGCAGATGAACTTCTTGTTGCAGAGGGAGGATGTGAGAGAGGATGCCTGCCCAGGGCAGAGCATGGTGCGCCTGGATACAGTGAGTAATAATCCAGGGTAAATTACAGTTTACTTGGAATGTTTTTGCCGTTATGATTTCAAATGTTTGATCAAGGTGTGAAAATGGTGGGGAAAGGGAAGAGGGAAACAGGGAAGGAAGGAAAAAAGGCAGGCTGGGCCTTCAAGAAATCTGCAGAGGGACTTTTGACAGGGGATGTAGTGACAGAACAAGGGAAAATGGCTTTAAACTGTCAGAGGGGAGATTTAGATGAGATCTTAGGAAGAAATTCTTCCGCCCTGTGAGAGTGGTGAGGTGCTGGTACAGGTTGCCCAGAGAAGCTGTGGCTGCCCCATCCCTGGCAGTGTTCAAGGCCAGGTTGGATGAGGCTTTGAGCAACCTGGTCTAGTGGAAAGTGTCCCTGACAGGGGGTTGGAAATGGCTGAGCTTTATGGTACCTTCCAACCCAAGCTATGCAGTGATTCTGTGATGTGTTGAATTTTTTTGGTTGCAGAGCCTGTGTAGGCCCTGTGTCTGTTCTAGTGAGCTGGCACTACACACACACACAGATTCTCAGGTCTCCTTTATGAATGGCTGAAATTCCAGTCTTGTTTGACAGAAGGGTAAGTTCCATATGAACAGTCTCTATGGAGAGGTTTTGAAAATAAATCAAAAACCTGAGAGACTGAGAAAAATTGTGAGAACTGGAGATGCATGAGCCAAATTTGCCCAGCGCAGTTGGGATATGACTCTCTTGCACACAAATGCAGAGCCCTAGACACAGATTCCACAGCTAGTGTTCAAACACCATGTTAGCTCTTTGGAGGAGAGCATGTCTGTACACACAGCCACTTTGCCACCACACAGTATTGCTCATAAGCAAAGTGAACACATTTTTATGGATTCTTTAGTTAACATACAATTATACTGGCAATCACAAGCTGAATTCCACTAGTGAATAGACCCTACCGGCTTGCTGTGACTCCTCCTATGCAGAAGGTTGATACAGTTTTCAGTATCATTTAAGCAGCACTTTTAGTATCTTATATCCTTTCTCGTGCTTTGTAGTGCCTTTGTGGTACAAAGGCTGTATCTGATAACAATAGATAATTTGGGATCAAAGGCATCTGATAACATGGAGGAATATTCTATGTAGCTGTCTTTCACTTTACGATCCATGTAACTACCACAAGCTGTGCTTATTCCAGGTATTTGCATCTTACTCTGTATATTCAAATGCAGTCCACCTTTCAAATGCCCGCATTTGTCCACCAAGCCTTCTCAGCCTCTCTAGTTTAATCCGACGGTATAACACCACTGTATACATCACCTATGCCAGATAAGAGCATCTATTCAAGGTGTCTAGCTGGTCAGGAAAGAGGGATATAGTTATGGAGTTATAACTCACTAATTCTGCCTGTCCCTTTCTCTGTGTAGATAAAGTCTGAATGGACGAAGTTTTTCTTCTTTCCCCTGTTATTCCCCAGTCTTCTTCCTCACAGCACAACCTCATTCTTGGACAGACAAAATAAGATTTCTTAGCCACTAAAGGCATCTTCCAGTTTGGCTCAACCTCAGGAGTGATGCATCTGAAAGAAATGACCTGTCATTTACAGTGAAAGTCAAGAACAGATGACTAAAGGAAGCACCGGGCTGTAAACCTGTAAATTCAGACTATGGCACCCAGCTGCCTTCTGTTGTTCCTCCCTTTCTCAAGGAAGGCAGGGTCACCTCTGGGAGGTGAGGCCAGGTTGGCAGCAACTGCATCAAATAGTTTGGTACAGCATGTGCCACTTGACAACAAATGAGAAGCCTGCTCTGAAGGGAAAAAGCATGTATGCTCATCATCCCACCAACTGTGGGATGGCTGGGAGGGTTCAGGTCTTTCCCACATTCTTTCTGCATATAAACATAGACAGAGCCACTGTGATCACTTCTGGGGTGACACGTGATTTCTTCTTGGCCCCTGACTAAGCTGCTTCTTGTGTCAGTCAGCTCAGGAGGTGAACATATCCTTCTGCTGCACCCACACAGATTCATTGGCTTCATCTGGCTCTGAGAGCTACAGCAAAGTGAGGATACTGATTGCGCTTAGGTGTTTTAAGGAGAAAAGCCTATTTTTTCTCACTGAGGAAGCTGTACCTCCAGATAGATCTTTCATCATGTAGGAATGCTTTCACCATTTAGGAATGCTTCTGTCCCACAAAGCAAGTGAGGTGTAAGAAGTGAATATCTAAAGGGGGCCTATAAGAAATCTGGAGAGGGACTTTTCACAAGGGCATGCAGGGACAGGACAAGGGGGAACGGCTTTAACCTGACAGAGGGTAAACTGAGATGAGATCTAAGGCAGCAGTTCTTCCATGTGAGGGTGGTGAGGCCCTGGCACAGGTTGCCCAGAGAAGCTGTGGCTGCTCCATCCCTGGCAGTGTTCAAGGGCAGGTTGGATGGGTCTTGGAGCAACCTGGTCTAATGGAAAGAGTCTCTGCTGTGGCAGGAGGGGTTGGAACTAGATGAGTGTTAAAGTCACTTCCAACCCAAACCAGTCTTTGATTCTATGAAATAAACAACATACTGAAAATCAGTAGATGAATCACAGAAAGGTGGGAATGAATAAAAGAAGGCACCTTAGGAATCTGTAATTAGAACAGTGTGATTTGTCATCCATTCACCAGTAAGAGTCATCTAATACCTTGTGATTCACTTGTTTTGCAGTAAGAAAGAGGTCTTGTACCACGTGCAAACTCTTTTGAGTTTGCAGCTTTGAAAGACAATATAGCCCAAAGCTGTTGCCAGCAAACAGCTAATACATAAAATACCAGACCTCTGCAGCTGGTAACTGAGCCAAAATTACCTGCTACAGTGACCTCTTTACTGGCACAGCCTACAGATCCTAAATGACCTGAAAGTGAGCCCCAACAGTGCTGCTTTTGGGGCTCTCCTCACACTAAGGGCACACACTGGGATTTTCTCGGGCTCTTCGGCTGGTATGACTGTGTAGTTCACACAAAAATTGGTTCAAGTGCCTTTTTCTGATACCATCCACAGGACAGTCAGGTCAAGCTCCCTTGGGGAGCGAGAGAGATGTCATTTTTGTAACCTAGTTCATCTTTTATCACAGAATGATGACTAGACCAGATTGCTCAAAGCCCAATCCGCACTTCCTGGCCTTCAACACTTCCAGGGATGGGGCAGCCACAGCTTCTCTGGGCAACCGGTGCCAGTGCCTCACCACCCTCACAGGGAAGATTTCTTCCTGGTATCTCACCTTTGACCTCCTGTCAGGTCAAAGCCATTCCCTCTTGTTCTGTCACTACCTGCCCTTGTCAGAAACCCCTCTCCTGCTTTCTTACTGGTCCTTTTAGGCACTGGAAGCTGCTCTAAGGTCTCCCTGGAGCCTTCTCTTCTTCAACCCAAAGAAAAAGCCCTCCATTACCAAGCTGAACGAGGATACAGTGATGAAGCAATTAAGGAGGTAGAAGAAACCATGAGAGGACCATCAGGGAAAAAAAAAGTACAAAACACAGCTGTGTGTTTAAAAAATGACTGTCAGAGAAGATGGGAACTGCTCTGAGGGTTGACTGAACTGTTGTATTTGGAAAATGTGACATACCACTCTGATGCCTAAGGATGAAAACTAGATTGGAGAGGATTTAGGTCGGATGAACAGAATTCCAAGTAATTAATTTAAATGTTCAGTTTACTGACCTTGGGGATGAAAGGCAAGATGGAGTGGACGGAGATGCTGGAAAGTCAAATAAAGTCAGGAGTGTGAAGGAAAGAACAGTCTGTTTTGCTTTCCTGTGTGCTTTCCACATTTATGTTACTGTTTCTAGCAGAGGTCAACAGAAGGAAGACTGGTTGCCACTGCCTTTGCCTAGCTGTGGTTTGTCATGTAGCTATAAAGTATCGCACACAAGCCTGCTTTAGTTCTTTTTTTCATTTAGATCTTGTCTCCCCGTGGGCTAGAGTTTGTCTTCTCCTCAGAGTTTGCCACTGACATGACAAATAGTGGTCTACAGGGAAGGAAGCTTTAGAAACACAGAAATTAGAGATAGAAAATTTCCCTGGAAAAGATCAACTGTGCTTGGTAGGCCAAGGGATAAACGCTGGCATTGGGCTTACTTGAAATACCACAAGAAGAAGTTTTCTGGAGCAGCTGCTCCACCAGGCAGTGCATTTTACAGCCAAGCCATTGTAACATTCAGCTTTTTGCCTCCTTTCAGCCTAGTTTCTCCTTCCTCATAATAATAATGCACTCAGCTCTGCAAACCTGAAGTTTTTCTCCCACAGTGCCTACTTTTTGTAGCTGTGTCCTACACGCCATGCGTAGCTGTATTTAGCTCTTCCAACTCATATGATAGCATCTCTAAATCAGTCCTCATCAATTCTACTTAAAAAAACCCAACCTTTATGTTTGCTGATGTATTTTTGATGCAAAGATATTCAGGACTGAGTGCAGTGTTCCAGGGGGTTTACACTACAATACCACTAAGAGGCCTTTGTTACAGTTTCTGTTCCTGAACTCTACTGTCCCATTGTTTTCTTGTTTCTGTTTTTCCCCCCGGTTCTGTCATCTCAAATTACAGGCATGTCTAATTTTCTTTCTTCTGCTATTGTAGGTCTCTTTCAGCATTACAGCTTCTGAGAATTCTTCTTTCTGAAAAATAGCTGGGATTTGAGTTATTTTTCAGCAGATGTAGTATAGCTGCATTTTTCCCTGTGGAATTACATTTGGTTTCCGGAATATAATTTGTGTCAGTGCTTTGACTTGTAAAATTAATAGAATAATGTACTCTCAATCCTGCTGCTTGGAGGTGCTTCCCTCCCTGCCCTTCCCCTCCCAAAGCCTGAAACCATAACAATGAATATTAAAATATAAGTAAAGAAAAATAATGTTTTTAAATTCTCTTCACAGGACTTTTTTAAGCTTCATAGCATCACTGATAATGGAATTTTCTCACTACAACCCCAAGAGAAAGATGAACCATATTGTTAAATAGTTTGCACAATACCACTGACGACTACCACACTTGTCCTCGGCTGTCTTAGCTGGGAGTGGAGGTTGCTGCTCCCAACTTGTCCCCAGCTGTCTTCCCCACACTTTTGTCGGAATCTTCAAGATAACTTCAAATGTAACTTCAAAAGCTAATCTTTTGCTGTCCAAATCATCCGCATTAGTTGAAGTAAATTATTTCTTGCTTGGTTATGTGTCCTCTCTCTTATTGGTCAGCTGGAGCAAATAAATGTTTTCCCAGCAGATGGAAAGGGAAAGACAACTTCGGTGGAGAGGGTAAGAATAAACTGAAGGATGTTGACCTCAACATGGTTCAGCTGCAAGCCTCAGCAATTTGGAAATTAGTGGCAGAATGAGGAATGCTCTTTAGAAATTATCGTAGAATCACAGGCTGGTTTGAGTTGGAAGAGACTTTAAAGTTCATCTAGTTCTGACACCGCCCCCCCGCCCCAGGCAGGGAGGGACGCCTTCCACTAGACCAGGTTGCTTCAAGCCCCGTCCAGCCTGGCCTTGAACACTGCCAGGGATGGGGCAGCCACAGCTTCTCTGGGCAACCTGTGCTAGTGTCTCATCACCCTCACAGTAAAGAATTTCTTCATAAGGTCTAATCTAAATCTTCCCTCTGTCAGTTCAAAGCCATTCCCCCTTGTCCTGTCACTACATGCTCTTCTCTAATGCCCCACTCCAGATTTCTTGTCAGCCCCTTTAGGCACTGGAAGCTGCTCTAGGATCTCGCTGGAGCCTTCTCTTCTCCGGGCTGAACAAGCCCAGCTCTCTCAGCCCGTCTCCGTTCAGAGGTGCTCCAGTCCTCAGAACGTCTCCATGGATTCCCCTGGACTCGCTCCAACAGCTCCACATCCCTCTTGTGTTGGGGGCTCCAGACTCCCGCATTGCCCTCCTTATAGATCACACTGTGGGTCTTTTCCCAGAACTCATTTCTGGGAAACACATGATGCTGAAGACCTGATGGATCACACAGCTAAAGCAAAGGCAATATGTTGTGGATTCATCCCATCGAGTGCATCATAAAGCAAACTAATAAAAGGTCACATTTGTTAGTCACAACTCTTGTGGTTTGGCTTCTGTTGAAGCCCAGGCTGTGTGAGAACAGGACGTGTGTATACTCAGGGCTGTCTTGCCGTAGAGTGTGCTGCTGAGAGGATATGTGGTGTTGAGGCAGACTGTCAAAAACAAAATTAAGGCTGTAGCTATTTTTCACATATCTGTTCATTATATAAATGTAGCAACATTGTTGATGTTGTCAACTTGCCTGTTTTTCAGTTCTCTGAGATGATGCTGCAGACTTCAACAAGACCACAGAAGAGTCCTCTTAACAAACTGCACGGCAGTCCATTTGTGGGAGTGGGAGTGCAGCCAATCATCAGCATAGTCACATTAAGTCTGTGTTGTAGTAGTGAGGTCCCTAGGTGGTAGCCCTGAAGCTGAAACCACATGGCTATGATGGCTTTCCCCTCTTAAACGCAGAGCTCCACAAGTCTGCCTGTGCAAGTATGTGTCCCATACTTGAAATGTGTTGTCAAGTTTTAATTCATAACCATGTGAGTTAAAATTTGGGGAAAGATGCCAACTTGTGTGCTGGTTTGTTGTTGTTGTTTTTTTCTGAGAATTTCTCTTAGATAGAGGGTGCCATCTGAACAGGTATGTCAGGTCACCATTCTCATCACCTGCACATTCCTTTGCTTGCCCATGGAGAACAGTTCAACTGTGATCAATCTCATCTACTCATAGTGGTGGAAACTTCCCAGCTATATCATGAGCTACAAGTTGAGACCACCACTGAAACTACACTTCAGCAGCACTGTCCCTGAAACGTTAGTAAGTGTTAGCTTTAAAAGTGCGTACAGAAAGAATGAAAATATTCACTTTTAGTTGTTAGTAGATTAACTGATGCATTAATATTTTATGGCTGGATAGGTATCAACTCTCATCATATACCACATCAGTCTGGGGCTCGAAATGTGCTTCTGTACGTGTTCGTGTAGAATCATAGAATCACAGAATGGTTTGGCTTGGAAGGTATCTTAAAGACCATAGAGTTCCAGCCCCTTCATCATCTAGTCGTCCACCCCACCCTGAGCAGCATCAGCTTTTCTCATTTTAAGAAGCAACTTTGCTGTAAAGTTACAATTTGATTTCTCTTAGTGAGAATTTTAGTGGGTTACCAAGCAGCAGCACTACCATTCATCAACTAATTCACAAAAGCCTCTTAAGCAGCCAGAGAAAATGATACTGGTTTACACATTTGGTTTGTCTCCTTTTAAGACTTAAAAATCTCAGTGCATTAACTTAATGGTAGCTCTCCAAAAGTTGGCATTACAGTTTGAGTTACACATTCCAGGTGACTGCTCGCTGATTGCAACTAACTGCAGCTTTTTCATCTCCTTATGGACCCCAATTACACATGTTGGGGTTTTTTTCTTTCAGCAGTTTCCTGCCTGATACTGCTGTAGACTCTGACAGCCCAACAGAGCAAATTGCACGGGGCTGCAGCTGCCAGAGGAACCTTGAACTGTGAGATCAAAATAAAAGAAGCCCTATCTTTCCAACGGCACATCCACTTCCCCATGCTGCACATTTTATTGGCCATAACAACATGTTTCTTTATCTGTAGCTCAGTCAGAAGGCAAATTTCGTGCCCCAAGACAGGCCTGTGAGGAGCTGTTGGCAGGTCCAGCATTTTAGAGCAGCTTCCAATGCCTTTAGGCTGACAAGAAATTCAGAGAGGGTCTTTTGACGAGGGCCTGTAGTGACAGAACAAGGGGGAATGGCTTTAAACTGACAGAGGAGAGATTGAGATGAGATATGAGGAAGAAGTTCTTCCCTGTGAGGGTGGTGAGACACTGGCACAGGTTGTCCAGAGAAAGTTGTGGCTGCCTCATCCTTGGCAGTGTTCAAGGCCAGGTTGGACAGGGCTTGGAGCAACCTTGATCTAGTGGAAGGTGTCCCTGCCCATGGCAGGGGGTTGGAACTACACGAGCCTTAAGGTCCCTTCCAGCACAAACTATTCAGTGATTCTATGATTCTGTGACCTCTTGGCCGACTCTGCGAGACCCCTAGCATCGACCCTGCACCGGTGCTGTGGAGACGTCCCACGGGGCCCGGGCTGGCCGCCCTGCCCCTGGAAGGGCCTCGGAGATCCTCTGTCCTTTCCTTTCCTTTTCTTTCCTTTTCCTTTCTTCCGCTAAAGGTCAGAAGAATTCAAACTTACTGACTCTACGGGGACGGGCTTCCCTCACCCCTCAGCGCGGGGGAATGCAGCCCCCTGAGGCAGGCCCGGCTGGGCTCGGCCCGGCCCGGCCGCCTTTTGTCTGTG
>JANHGB010043039.1:0-18269 GCA_026283785.1 Coracopsis vasa | reverse complement strand
GCGCCTCAGCACCCTCACAGGGAAGAGCTTCTGCCTTAGATCTAACCTGAACTTCCCCTGTTTCAGTCTGAACCCATTACCCCTTGTCCTATCGCTACAGTCCCTGATGAAGAGCCCCTCTCCAGCATCCTTGTAGCCCCCTTCAGATACATGTCTCACTCCTGGTTGGTACTTCTCTCCCCATCAGAGCTATATGGTAAAGAAATATTCTTTCAGTTTTGATAATGAAGGACTAAGGCACAGAACAACTCAGCAGCTTTTAGCAGCCTACAGCACTGAAACCAGCTGCATCCAAGCCTCCAAGGCAGTGCCAGAACCATTGAGTTATCCCTCATTCCTGGGTCTCCACTGACCCATCGAATTAGATGCTTTTGGCTTACTTCATTTAAAAAAGCTTTCTCAAAATTCATATTTAAAAGCTACCACAACCAAGAGCAACACTGGATCTGCTGCTCCAAGGAAACAAAACCACGGTCACGAGAAAGTCAATGAGAAGGCCAGGCTGGACATGGCCTTGGGTTACATGGTCTAGTGTGAGGTGTCCCTGCCCATGGCAAGGGCTTGGAACTGGATGATCTTAAGGTCCTTTCTTACCCAAACCAGCCTGGGATTCTGTAAGTCTAACTTCATTGCTCCCTAAGGTGAAATTAGAGCAACACTTTTGCTAGTTTTACTCATGCTTGCTCTCAACAGTGAAGACAACTCCAAAGTTACCTGGACTTTACACTGTGTCATTGATCATCAGGAAGATTGCTGAGTGTCAGGTGAAGATTCCTTGTCACAGGCGTTAATATGACAGTAAAAGAATAAAAATCTCATTTTCAGGCTGCTGTTGAAGCTGGAGCCCTATTGATTAGGTATTTTTAAAGGGAAAAGAGCAGAATCGGTAAATGTAGAAGGCTGCATCATTGAGATCCAGAGCTCCTTGATGGCATGTTTCAATTCTGAGGAAAAAATAATGCTTTAATAAATAATGCCAAGTTACATCAACTTCTGTTTCTCATATCATACACTTGCGAATGAACAGTGACAACCAACTGTTCTGCAGAGCACCAACTAACTCTATGGATTTTAACACCTGTGTGAGAGTAAACTGCAGGCAGCTAGTAAAAAATAAGCTCTATTTTTGCATGTCAAAAGAAAAGGTTGTTATCCAGTACCAAATCCCATAGTATGGAATGTGCCATTGTCCATAGTCTGCCAGATAGAAATGTCCCAACAGTAGATACCAGCATTATGCCAGAGGATAAAGTTTAGGCTGACAGAGGTGTAACTTGTGAGACATTTCAAGTCTTAATATTGCAACCACCCATAGGATTCTCTGCATTCCTGAAGGTCTGCCAAATTGCTGTTACTATTCAAATGATTTCATCTTTAGTATTTCTCATTTTCAGAAACCTCAGCAGTCTGATTTGCATGGTTCTTTAGAGAAAGAGAAGCAGAAAGTACGTTTGAAATCACTGGTGATGAGGAAAGACTGCGTACCTTTACATTGCTCATAATGCTCAGTTCACTTGACATCCTTCTCCACTGAGTCTAATTATTGCAATAAGCAGTATCCTCTCACACTAATGAGAAATCCTACAGATTCATTTTTAGAATGTCTTTCCCTTACTGATTCTCCCATCAATTTAATCTCTTGGATCTACATAGCAAAATCCGAATCATCCAGGGAGTATCTCGTAGGTTCCGAGTGAGTTTCATAAAGAAAGTAAGGTGTAATTTAGCATGTACACATACTGCATCATAACATTAAATAATCATTTTACTTTACATCTAAGCTCTGGGGCTGGTTTTATCTGAAATAGCTGAAGGTTAATGAATGTTAACAGACTACATTCGCTGCACAAAATGTAGTGATTTGTACGCTGTGATTGCCACATGGAATAACACAATTCAGCCCACTCAAGTATGTTACCAAACATATCAGAAACAGTACTAAGATGAAGCTCTCTTCCTTTTTAATTAAATAGGACTCCAAACAGAATATTCACACATATTTCTTAGAGAGTAACACAAAGAAACTGTTTTCCAATTGTATCCAACAAACAGAAGCCATGTTCTGCACGGTAGACTGTCCCTTCTTGTCTGAATTTAACCTTGGGTAACTTTCTTACTTATTTCATAACACTTTCTACACTGCTTCAGTATTCACTACACACTGTAACAAAAGAAATAAGGACCCCTTACGTTGATAAAATGCAGGATATCTGAAGACAGCAAGCATGTGCACATTTGAATGCAATACAATGCACAAATCACATGTGTTATTTGTATTGGGGCTGGCACAAATCACTCGCTAACAAAAGCACTGGTGCTATCCTGAGGCTGCACCCTGCAAATCAGCAACTTGGAAAAGAAACTGTTCTGAAGAAAACCTCCACTTTAACCTGTCATATACAGCATCCATCTGATGCATACTTAGAGAAAGAAAGAGATATTGAAGTGTGACTCTGGTATCTAATAATGCTATTGAAGAAGTCTGAAGGTACTCAATAAAAGGGAGGTTTGTGAGAAGGAACATAACCCTTCTACCTAATAAGACTTTCAAATTCTTTCAAAATACTTTATTTCAGTCAATTCAAAACATAAAACTCTCTATGTTAAACCATCTGTGGTATAAAGAGAGGCTCAGGGATGACAGACCTCTGAGCTTCCCTGTTGTCAGCCGGCATGTGCATAAACAGATCCTTCTGATAGAGCCACACTGCCAAAGAGCAACTGGAAAGTAGTATAGTTCAGAGAAGAACCACTAATGTCCATCCAATCCCTTCTGAAAGCTGCCTTTAAATGCTACAGACTATTTGGGAAAGTGCTTCCAGCCTACACCCTCGGTTATGAGGGGCAGGTTTTGTACCTTGCTGCACCAAGCTGAAAAGTATGTGTTTTAATGGAATTCTGCGCTAGGAGAGGATAAACTCTCCTAAGAGGAGTACTGTGATGCTTCTACAGTTGGGAAACTTCAAATTCCAGATCATTCTAAGGAGTACATTACATATTAATGTAAACGACAATGATACAAACATACATTGTAAAGTAAAGGCAGATTCTTCCCTTCAAGTGTTTGAAATACTGCACTATTCATGAATCCCAACCAAGCAAACCTGCTACAATAAAACATAATATTCACAACAGATAATGGTGTAAGGAAACATTCATTTTCAATGCATTCAGCAGCGTTTTCAAAGTACCTGCCTGCGGCTGGTTTCTTTTCTCTTTGTTCCAATGTTAATACATAGCTCAGTCACCACAAGACACATCCCGCACTTGGGTGTACAGGGCTACTTTTACTGAAGCAAATGCCCATGGAAGTGAACTGATTGTCCACTCAGGAGCATCCTTTAGGGTTATAAATACTTTAATTGCATTGCTCTAGGGCACAGAAGTGAAACGTTTCAAGAGCTCATTCCAGTCTCAAGAGCTCCTGTGTGCTGCTTGGATGACCTAGAAAAGGTCAATCTCTGTCTTGATTTCTGCAGTATGCAGAGGTAATAACGTTTCTCAAAGGACTGTGAGCATCACTGGTTGCTTATGTATTATGATACCAGGGCTACAGACATCCCAGGCTTTGCTTTTTGTCTCGTCTATGTTACCACTGCACTTTAGATCAGCAGAGGACTTCAGAAGCTAGTCTCCCAAGAGAGGGCTCCAGCTCCAGTTCTACAGATGCTCCAGCCCACATCCAGTCTGGGGCATCTAAACAGCACAGACACAAACTGGCAGACCCAGGGTCCTCTTTCCAAGTTCCTTTGTATTTCCTTGACCAAGTGCCAGGAACTTCATCTTTTACTTTCCTTGATAATTCATGTGGTTTTTCACATGTGCTATCACTAAAGAGCTTCACCACTTCAACACTCTCCTTCTACCTCACTCCTTTGTTTTTATGGCAATTTAACTGAAAACAGTCTCACTTTTCCAATGCTACACAACAGCTTTCCAATAGTGTTATTCCTAGGTATTCAACAGCTTTTTTCCTAAAAGAAAAATACTGAATTTACAAAATTATGCCCAAAAAAGGAAATACTTTTATATGAATCTCTAAAAAATGCAACTTAGAACTGCTAGTGTAACCTGGGGGAGGAAAGGTACATAAATGCAAAGACTTAACACTGGATACTAAACTTGGCTTTGGCGAACAGTTACCATCAGCTGCTACACTATCACTGAATCCCAGCTTTACATTCCAATGGCAAAACCAAAACCACCCAACCCTAAAAAAAGGGCTCTTTTGAGCTATAATACATAAAACTGTTGCCGAATATCTGAAGTTTACTTTTTCTTTCCATTTTCTTTCATTGTTTAACATATTGATCCTAATGGAAACAAACAAGAAGAATGAACACAGGAGAAAGTTCTCACCAGCTTTCCCCTGCTAAAGGAAAAGCTTGGGGATACAGTGGGTGCTTACAAAATGCCCTGAAGGTCACCAGATCCAAGCCATGACAGAGCAAGGAGTAATCTGAGCAGCTTTTCACTTGAACTAAGGTCCCTTATCTTGACTGCCCAGCACAACAGCAGTGCGGTACTACCGCATCAGGAAGAGCAGCATCACCCTAAAAGCTAAGACCACTGGTGCTTTTGCATCTCTCTCCAAAATAGATACATGCACGTCTTAAATGCTGTCCAAAACCAGGCAAATACATATTTGGAACACTTAGGAAGTGGCATGGAGGCACATTTTGTTGCATGAGTTTCTCTAACGTGTTGGCAGAACAAACAGGTAGGTAATATGCAGATTTCACTACTCTAAGCCCATCAAGATTATCAAGAACATAACACAAGGAAAGCTGAAAACCAGGATATCCCCAGGTACAAGTCACAATTCAAAGCATGAAATGAAAGGTGCTGCCAGTTAACGGAAGACACTGACAGAGCAGGACTCTACAACCATCAGGACTATAGTAGCTGTACAGAGACCCAAGGAAAGGGCATCAGAAGAGGAAAGTTCCTCTCAACCTGAGGTTAGGTTTGCCTGCACATACATTTACCATGATACTTGGAAGCTGGACGGCTGTTTATCAGCAACTAGATATATCTTCCATACCCTTAGTGCCTCTTAGTTGGGTAAGGACTTGCCAGCATGCAGCTCTCACAAACCTTACCTGCGCTTCCCTAATCAGGCTTTGCTACTCAGTGTTTCTAGGGCAGCTCCACAGAACCTGCAGCCTTCTGCAGTCATTCTTCCAGAACAAAACTCTGGTGCTTCAGCCTCTGCTACACAAAGTGGCTGTCCTAGAAAACACACATCCCTTACAGCCCTGAGTACACAACGAGGTGCTTTCCAGAGCTTCTAAAACAAGTGTCATGTCTACTACTCACAAAGGAGCAAAGCAGACCACGTATCTTCTGTAATGTCCATCCAGCAGGCAAGTTACAACAGGCTAGTTTACACTACGTAGTGTTAAACTACGTGGATGCATCTGGATTGTAAAGTGAGTATTGTAGTCCCCATGTTTCTATCTAATTCTAGTGTGTAACAGTTTAATCCCAGTCTCTTTACTTCTCACAGTATGACTACTGTCACGGAACCAACACACTGAGGCTCCATGAAATGCATTGTTCAAACTCAATTAAAGCTCCACCAACATTGACTACAGATTCGGGATGTCACCTGGATTCATCACTGCATTGCTGAATCTTAAACTTTAGGGACAATGACCCAAAATGTGCAATCTCTCACCTAAAAAGGGGGGACTCTCAACCTTGAGGACTTCCCTTAGAACAAGGGGAGATTTCCCAACCTCAGACCCGTTGCATCGAGGAGGATCAACTCTAAAGGGCTGCCCAAAGGGCTCCATTTCTGCCCTGGCTGAACTTGAGCTGTGGCCAGAAATGGTCATGTACCCACCATGGGCTCAGGACCCAAATTCCTGCCCTTTCTTGTCTCAATTCCTTGTCCATGTTGGGAAGCATCCACGGGCTTTGGTCAGGGCTTGCTCAGGGCGGCTGTACCTGACACAATCACAGTCAATAATCAATATATAACAAACTAAATTAATTCAAGGAATGACCTTGAGAATTAATAAAGAATGTTTTACAATTAATATTTCTAAGAAATACAGAAATATTTCACATAAACTTGCCTGGGTTCCTACCAGTAAAACAAATGGATGATTTCCTTTAACACTCAGAGGGAGAAAGAAGGGGGAAGAAGCTCTCTGTAACATGAAATCTGTATAGTCACAAGTAGTTTGGGTTAATTACTGTTAAGGTGGCAGACTACCCAAGTTTTAATCAACAGAGCATCAACTCTGGTGCAGATGTTGACATCTGTACAAGTTAGTGCCATTTTACCTCCTCCAGGCATTGCAGCACCTGGAGAAGCCACAGGGAAGACAACTTGGATTCTACTTGGAATCACTGCAGCAGCTGTCAGCTCAGAAGGAGGCATACACCGACCTGCACCAGGCAGCAGCACTGCACAAACCCACACCTCCTCTTCTGAAACACATGCTGGAAGCAACACTGGGAAACCACAATGAAAACCATTTACTGTATGATGAAAACATCAGCATTCATTGGACAGATGTACTGAGAAACACAAAATCATAGAACATTTTGGGCTGGAATGGACCTCAAAGCTCATGCAGTTCCAGCCCCTGCACTGATAACTCCTGTCCAACAGTGTCACAGTTTGATTCAAACACATGTATTTTAATACGGATGCTATTTCAAACCACAACCTAAAAGTTACTTATTAGTTCATAAAAATATGTATTACACAAATTAAGTTACAAAATATTTATTACACAAAATCACTTTTATCACCTTATTCTCCTTTTTGGGCCTACAAACTCTAATCAAAAAATTATCAATGTAGCAAGAACAGAACCTTCCTTGTTCTTACAATAAACTGCTGTTAGCCTCTTCCTAACTCTATAGAAAACACTCTGAACATTTCCATTGTGTTACAATAAATAACCTGAACTTCAAAGCTGAAAGGTGTAATACTAATGCCACGGACTGACATAACTCAGAACTTGAGGTCTTTTCATACTCTTATAAATCAATCTACTTCTACAGGCAAAAGGAAATAGATTTCAGAGTTTCCCAGAAATCTGACCCTGTAGGCATTAGGGTTTTGACAATACAGCACACTTATGGAACTTGATTTTCACACAAGATCAACTTCTGCTCTTGATCTCAGTCTATGAACACAATAGATAAAGGTGACAACAGTCAAATGATGTCAATCACCCACTGATCTCAATGGGGTACTATGCAAAACTTGAGAGATAACAGGTATTACATATTAAGGAATATATAGATTTATTTAGGGCCACATTATCATACTTAGCTCACCTGGGGAGGGAAATACATACCTCTTCCTTCTTGAACAATACTTTACTGTACTGGGTTTCCCTTCCACTCATTTCTCTGCACTATCTTAGTAGCTCTGAATCTCTCTGCTACAGCTCTCACTCTTCATTGCAGCTTCTGCCCAGTAGATCCACTGAGATGATCACTTCTTAAACAAATACATACACCCCAGGTATTATAAACTAATCATACTTACACATAACAGCAATCCTTAGGCCTGAGACAGATTCATCCCCGTGATGTCAGAGTGGGAAGCAGTATACACATCTCCCAGACACTCTTTAGGCTGCTTTCAATGCAGATCTCCACATCAGATGACATTGGGATGGCTCCTATCATAAAATCTCTCTGTTCTGGGCCAAGCACTGTATCCAGAGGAAATATTTTGAAGACTTCATGCTGTTACTGAAATTATGATGTAAAAGAAGCTGTTGGAAGATGCGTGTATTCAGACCTCGGAGAACGTGAAATTACACCTTGTGTATACTTGGAAGGCTATAAACCAAGTTACTCAGGCACAGTTACTGATCCAGTCTCATTTGAGGATTTCGAATCAAACTCATAAATGAAGAAGAGTGAGAGCTCAAAGATGTCCAGTCTGGGGAGACTCCTGCAGGATCCTGAAGGACATGCAATTGCTAATGCAGCTCCTGAACTCTCTTTGCTTCTCCTCTCCTATTTGCTTACACTTGTGAAAAACAAGAAGCTTTGGTGTATTAAACCGAGAAGAGATGTGAATGGGTACGTAAAAAATCCAGGTGGATACAATCTGAGGGGAACTGAAATCCAAACTGAATCCAGCTATCCAAGATGATCTCCCCTTGTGCTGTTTCTAATTCACTTCAACACAAACATGACTAGAAAGATAACACTTATCTTGAGAACTGCAATATACCTAATTGCATTGCCACCAGAATTAGAATTACCTTTCCTCAAATCACCCAAGCAATGTGAATTACAGACTCAAGGCTTACGTGTCATCTTGAAGATAGAGTAATAAGATTTGCTCTTCTCACATGTCCAAAACCTAAGAGGGATTTTAGAATATCCTACTTCCTAAACCTTACATTTACCAGCATAACTGCTCGTTCACAGAAATAGCTTGTATTTTGACTGCTGCATCATTTCTGCCCTTCAGGCACAAGCTACTTCCTTTCCATGAATCCAAAAGGCAAGTATTAAAGTAATCTTTCTGACTGTTGTTTCATCTGCAAAGGTCAGATTGGGGCTTGCAACCTCAAAGTTAACTGAAGCTAATTTCCAACTGCCCTTCTGTGCAGTGAAGTGGTTTGACCCAAGTTAGATGCTCAGGCTCCAAACAGGCACTAAATGAATGGACAGCATAGGTAGGGGTGTACAGTATAGATTGTCAAACCCCAGCCAATATGCTAGCTGCAAATGGCTTAGCTGCTTAACAAACCAGAGCCGTGCCTCTCCTTCCCCAAAGGTTATCACTATGAACCTGCCCATAACTTTGCCTTTCCATATGAAAAAGAAAGCATAGTTCCACAACATCCACCATCAGACAACCTATATTTGAGCCATGAGCTGTAAAAGTGCTAACTTCAAGTGTTTACTCGAAAAGCAGGAAGAGCAGGGATCTGAAATCACATCTTTAATATGCCAAACAGACTTGCTAAACCTCTACGCTATTAGCTTGCAGCATCAGATAGCTCCCAGCTCCTTCTGTATATCTGGCTTGGTTAAACTGCAGGGAAATGTGGAGTAGGAAGACCTCCTGTTTGGAAACCTAATGTAGAGTTCAGTGTTGAGCTCTTTAATTGCAGAGCAGCGTTAAGTACTCTCGCAGCCTTTAGGTGCTCTTGGGTTCTAGGGACTTATCAGGGGCAGCTCTTAAGGGACGTTGATAGTCACCCCTAGTGTCTTGTGACTACCAGGTATTTTGTCTGACCATCTAAAAGATCCTCTCACATACTAATAGCCTTCTCCATATAAAAACTGATTCAATAAATAGTCCACTTATTTGAAAAATACCATCTATTTTTCAATATATCTGAAAAAATACCTCTATTCTGTTGAAGATGGGTAGTAATTCAGAATCATATTTCCAGAGAAAAAAGGTTGAAATGGATACTTCCAAGGATGTAAACTAGATGCTATATTCAGTAGACGCATCTATTTCTTCTTAGCATGGTATGAAGCACTTTTAGACACTCTTTTGGTGCTATATATGGTACATTACTCATTCTGAGAAACAGCAGAGTATTTTACAAACGGAAGAAAATAACTACTTGCACATACAGTTGGGATTTGAAGCCTTCATTTAAGCAATGACACCCAGCCATCACAAGTATGCCATGCTGCATGCTTTTTTAGAACAGTTTGGGACATACAATGAGAATCTAAATACCTAACATGCTTATAGCACATCAGGCAGTCCTTCTAGCACAGCAGCCTGGTGATGACTTGCTACTATTGGTAGCAATTTGGTTTTCCTCTTGGCTCTTCACCTCCAGATAGGCACACCTGACAGATAAAGGCAGACCCTTTCTATTATGCTATGAGATTTGACATAACCCCACTACCACCACCATTACTACTACCATAACCTCTCCAAAATCCACTACATCCATGAGCTAAAACTAGTAATAGAAAGCAAGAAAGCCACGTGGGTTTTATACACATCCATGTAAGCACCTTTCCCTTTTGAGGCACAGATAAAACACGCTTAATCTGATCTGAATTACTGCAGTGTTCTTGTTAAAAACCACCATCTGTCAGAGATTATCCTATTTTACACACAGGGAACATGCATTAATTATTAATCCTGCTCCTCACAGAAATGTACTCACAAGATCAGCACTATCCATGGTGTGACAGGAGTATTATTGTTCTTAGTAGGGAGTTGAGGGATGAAACTTGGGATTGATCCGTTCAGTACTTCCAGCAAATAGGCAGGTCACTGGCTACATGGCAGGGCATCATCACACAAGAAGCAACAGCTGAACTCCCAGGCCTTGAGTCTAAATCCATAAGCCAACATAAATACTACATAAAGTACAGACATTACCTTTGCAGAAACAAGCATTTTTGCATACACTGAAGCACATGTTCAAGTTTAAGTATGAATTTGGCTTAAAGTTAAATGCAAAAGTAAGAGCTTTCTCAGCGCTGGCCAAAGTTCTTGGCATTTTGCTGTGCCTTCCACCTGTGCTCAGGGAAGCAATTCCTAGTGTAAAACAGTGCGCTGATGTGGCAGGTCTCCTTCATCCACAGTGAGAACCTGGTAACAGGCAAAACAAGAAGATAAAGCAAGCTCTTCACAAACCTAAGTGAGGAACAATGGAAAGGGATCATTCTTCCCCAAGGAATTCCCTAATCACATATCATTTTCTAGGGAAGTTTGGAGAGATCCCATTTCTGCTCTGACAGTTTTACCTCTTTGGTAGTGTTTGACTGTACAACGCCATATATTGCCTTCAGTTAAAACTCGGGTCCCACTGAGCTTGTTTCCTTGGTCAGTGGCGAACTGTCCACTCAAAGCATTTCACAAACCAATTTCTTTCAGGTTGTAGTATTTCAATGAGGAAAAACCATCAGGAATACAAAAGACTACTGAACAAAGTAATATATATATATATATATATATATATGTATGTATAAAACAAAACCAGAAGAGATTTATGCCATATAGAAGTAACTGATATGAGACAGCGACTCATAGTCCTAGGCTGTGTTTGATGCCAGAACCTCTATTTTACTATGAAGAACAAAACTAATAGTTTATTCTTGACCCCCCCAAACCCGAAGACAGACTTGTCAATGCAGAGAACTCTTCTGGATAAACAGGAGATACACTAATGGCCATCACTCTCTACAACTTGAATGCAGTTTCTCTTTTTAAGGATCTCTCTTATGTTACAACGTCCGTACCTTTCTAGGCAAGGAAAAGGTTAAAAATCTCCCTTTCTAAACCCAGAAAATGCTCCCCTGAAAAGCTGCCTAAGCTGCCAAGCATGGAGGGATAGTACTCCAGTTGGAACTCATTACAGAGACAACACAGGAGAGCTGATCCAGCTTTTTATTTACTGTAGAGGCAGAAATGACATGAACATCTTTCTATGTAGGCCTAGAAAAATATGTTGGCCCTGAAACCAAGGATCAGAACATTGCCAACCCTGCCAAAATGGAAGAGGTTATTTGTTTTTTTAATTTAGCAAGATTTGGCACCGATTGCTGTCTTTTTCCCTGGAGAAGAGGAACTATTTATATTCTTCAGAGCACAGCTCGTAATTGTTAATTTTCAGTGGCCCTGCATGAAGAAATAGTAGGTTTATTATTGTGAAACAAGAGGACCACAGTCTGCAGTCTGGGAAGGACAGACTATTTTGTGCAAAGCCATTTTAAGCCTCTTCCAGTAGGTGGAAATTCCAAGAGAAGGGTGGCTTTTTAAGTAAGGGCATATCCATGTCTCTCAGGGTCAGTGACTGACATACGGGAAGGGGCATGGAAGTCCCACATTAAGGTTTCCATTTCAAGTCCCATGTTAAAAGTTCCCCTTCCCTAAAGTGAAACATAACCAAGGATTTCTTCCACTCTCACATGGTTCCCTTTTTCCTTGGATAAAGTCACAGCACGAAGCACCAAGTGCTGTCAATCATGAGAACATGAAAATGACTGGTGCCTTGTCCTTTGATGGCCTGTCCATTGACACTCCTTTCCTTACCCTTACACCACCATCCACGTTACATACACACTCATCTGTACTTACAGCACGTAAGATAGCTCAGGCTGTATTTCCAGATCAGATGAGGTTGTCTCTCTGACAGGCATCACGAGAACCTGTTGAAGGGCCTTCCAGGGCTCTGCTTACAGACCTCAGTTCAGGGGTTCCAACTGAGCATCAAGAGAAGGACTCAGTTTTTATGCAAGGTTTGATGCTTTGGAAACCTCCAGGTCCTAATCTACTTCCCTGGCTGTAAGAGCTGGACCTCAGCTTTCAGGCTGCTTCTGCTGAGCACTCTGACTGCTCATCGACCCACTCCAGTCTGGGATTCTATGATTCTGTGGTAATAAGAAAAAGCTGTTTCTTTCAAATGAAACACCTGTGGGTTCAGTATTACTGCACCTGAGCAATATGTGTCATTAAATATTGACTTAGCCATTCAATAGCTAAAACAGGTAAAAGCAGAGGATGACAGGAAGAAAAATGTTGAACAATCAGATTTTTTAGAGTATTCCCACAAAGCCTTCCCAACATCCATATTAATTAGTGACCTCCTCAGACTGTAATGAATGTACTTGTGAGTCGACTGCTAAAACCAGCAACAACCATACGATAAACAGGAGTCATTCCATGAAGCCAGTCCATTAATTACCACACACTTTTCCACCATTAGATATCACATGGATAATAAATGAGCCAGAACATAAGGTTTATTTCTCTTAGAATCATAGACTATTCAACAGAACAGTCTGGGTTGGAAGGGACCTTCAAAGCTTATCTATTGTCCAACTCCCTACAATGAGCAGGGACACCTTCAACTAGAGCAGGTTGCCCAGAACCATAACCTGGCCTTGAGTGTCCCCAGGGATGGGGCATCCACCACCTCTCTGGGCAACCTGTGCCAGTGTTTCACCACCCTCACTGTAAAGAACTTCTTCCTCACATCCAGCATTAATCTCCCTCTTTTAGTTTAAACCCATTATCCCTTGTATGTTACACAAATTGAAAGTCTGGGAAAGCTGCTTCTCTAAACGGATGGGTCAGGAACAAAGAGTTAAGGAAGCAGAGAAATTGCGAACTGGTCAGAAATGTGGAGGGCCATTGCCGCTTGCAGTGGAAGTTTAAGGGGCTGGAGAATGTGGCTGTAAACCTCTGAACTATCCCAGAAAGCCATGGTATTTTTAGTTCTTTCCAGTTTGGTGATGTTGAGGGTGGTGAGGCACTGGTGTGGGTTGCCAAAGGAAGTGGTGAATGCTCCATCCCTGGCGGTGTTCAAGGCTGGGCTGGACAGAGCCTTGGGCAATATGGTCTAGTGTGAGGTGTCTCTGCCCGAGGCAGGGGGGTTGGAACTGGATGATCTTAAGGTCCTTCCCAACCCAAACCATTGTGTGATTCTATGTGGGATCTCTTGGAGATGTGGAAATATTCAAAGGCCAGCTGGGATCTTGTTCTGTGTTTTGTGCTCTAATTAAAGTTAGGTTGTCACAGGCTTTGGTTAGCACAGGAACACCAGCTGTGTGGCAAGCTGGGTCCAAGTCCATGGTGCATGTGCTGGCTGACGGAAGCTGCAATCAGTGTAGCCCATTTCCCAGAGGTGACTCCTGCTGCCAAGATTATGAACTACAAATAAGGACTGCTCTTTGCTGATGGGAGCTCTGCTGACCTGTGGCCTCCTGCCAGCAGGGCTAAAGGCTGGTGAACTGTGTCATAGTACCAACTCCGACACTTCCTTCTTGACTTCTTCCCATCTTTTCTTAATTTCTTTTCTCCTTCTTTCTTTGCTTCTTTCTTTGCTTTCTTTGCTTCTTTCCCCTTCACATCCTCCTTCCTTCTCCTCCTTTTCTCTTTCTTCCCCATCCCTTCTCTCCCCTCTGCTCCTCTCCAGTCGTGTGGGTCTGTGTGGTGCAAAAGACAAAGGAACATGCAGTTAGTGCTCTACAGGTTTTATTTTGGATATTCAAAAGTTACAGCATCACAGGATCATCAGTGTTGGAAGGGCCCTCTGGAGATCACCCAGTCCAACCCCTGCCAAGGGAGGGCCACCCAGAGCAGGGCACACAGGAGCGTGTCCATGGTGGGTTTGGGATGGCTCCAGAGAGGGAAACTCCACAACCCCCCTGGGCAGCCTGTGCCAGGGCTCTGACACCCTCACGTAAAGAAGTTCTTCCTCATGTTGAGGTGACACTTGTGTTTTAGTTTATGGCCATTGCTCCTCATCCTGTCCCTGGGTATCACTGGAAAGAGTCTGGAACCGTCATCCTGGCACCTGCCTTTGAGATACTGATCTGCATTGATGGGATGCCCTCTCAGGCTGCTCTTCTCCAGACTAACCAGGCCCAGCTTCCCCAATCTCTGCTCATCTGAGAGATGCTCCAGACCCCTGAGCATCCTTGTGGCCTCCACTGGCCCCTCTCCAGCAGCTCCTTGTCTTTCTTGTTTGCAAGAGGGATGGGTGTGAACATGGTGTCTTGATGCACAGATTTTGTTGAGCAGCCCCAGTCCCATCCCTCAGTTCAGACACAGGAGTTTGCTTTGGAAGTGCTTTGGGGTCCTACTGAAAGCTCCAGCTTTGCCACTTCACTGGAGCCTCCTGGCTCACCCAAGAGAGACACTGGGTTTGCTTTTGAAAGAGCTCTTGAAGGTGCAAGGGAGAAGAAAGAGCAGATGGTCCATGAAAGCTGCTGTTGTAGAGACATGAGGAATGAGAGCATGAGGAAAGCTGCAGAAATCTGTTCCCCACTTACTCCAGATCCTCAAAACCCAACAAGAGACAGACCAGGTAAATGAGGAGGGAAAAGTCTCTCTGAAAGGCACAAGCACCAGTTTTTGATGGTCCAACTATTAATCCCTGCTAAAGAAATCAATGTCCTTGATGAGGAAGCTTTTCTGCAGGTAACGGACACACAACACCACCAGCCCCAGCCCATCACTGCTTTAAGGATGGATTAAATCACAGGGTTTCATAAAGACAGGAGGGATCTGTGTGCACTGGGGCAGCATCCCAAGCCCTGCAGGGACCTGGCCTGCTTGGGACATCTCTCCATCACTGCCCCAGCCCTGCATGTAGACTCCAGCATGTCCCAAAACCACGGCTTGGCTCCTGCAGAACCACCACAAGCATTAGAGGGTCTATTCCCACCCCACATCCAGGGGAACAACCTTCAAAAGCCTTTACTATGCATGTGGGTAAGAGAAAAAGCCCTATTAAATCCTCAAGCCCAGGCTCACCTCAACTGAGCCAAGGTGCTGGTGCCTGGAGTGCCATTGCCTGCTGCAGCACATCACTGCCGGCACGGTGACACCAGAGCTTCACTTGGAGCCTGAATGGATCTGAAGGGTCTAATGACAGAACCAGAGGCAACTGAGCAAGAGCTGCTGTGTGAGATAACCGCTCACTTGATTTCTTCATAGCAGATGAGGGGTATGAGGGAGGCAGATGTGAAGGCAGGGGCAAGGCAGAGTGCATCATCTGTAGTGGCAGCACATGGTCCCTGAGTGCTGGCACATGGAGAAGGGACCAGGTGGGTTCTGCTGATAGTTTAACCCAAGTCCCACATTAAAAGAGAGGTGCTCAGCCAAGCCCAGCCTGCCTGCATCCCTCCTGCCTGCCTTCCCTTAACACAGGCATTTGCAGTGGTGGTGATGCCTTTTCCCAGGACAGCAAGCACCACCTCAAACACCGATCCTACGGAAGCAAAACAGCTCCAAGAGTCATCATGGCACTAGATGAGGCTTGTGCAAAGAGAAAACCATTTCATTTTGGCCCCTACAGCCTCTTTCCTGTGCAGCAGCGGCTGCAACCTTCTCTTTGAGTTTCTACAGGCATTGAGGGCTGGGAACAGAGCAGGGTAGAGGCACAGTGGGATGTGCACCAAAGGGCAGGGGACCATTGTCACACCAACAAAAGGACACACCAAGCAGTGGGGACCGCACTTGTCCTCCCTGCAAGCTACAGCAGGAGCAGAAGGGCAATGTGACCTATTCAGGTGACTCAAAGAGCATTGCAATCCAGGCAGACTTCACACCAAAGCAGTGTTATGTTCATTTTAGAGCATCCACAGCGTACTCCAGGGACTGAGTGAGCAGACGGCACCGGCCTCGAGGGGTGAGCATCGCTCCGAGCTTGATTCCAAGTAGCCAAGTGCTTTATAACCTCTCTGCATTGTCAAATGTCTCTCTTTGGGAGACATATCTCTTGAAATGATAACGTAGCGTGATTGCTCAGGGCACTGCTCAAGCTGCGAAGTGATGTTTCTAGAATGGCTCCTCTGTTATCTCCCCTCCTAAGGAGCTCTTGAGCACTGAGGGGTGCCAGCAGAAACTCCCTATGGATCATGGAAGGATGGGCAGAGGAACAGGAAGAATTGGGGAAGGAGAAAGGAGGTCTTGCTGCTTTCTAAAGAGACAAACACTAGGATGGTTCCACCTCTTGAGAGATGGATGTTCTTTCCCAAGGAGAAGGAATCGGCGGTGCAAAAGGGAAGAGCTGGATGCTGGATGGAAAAAAACAGGTAATGGATAATGTGGGCTCTTCAGCCTACCTGGAGCACCAAGAGGGTGCATTGAAAGCAAAGTAGCCTGAAAATTCTGGGTATATCCTTGCCCAAAAAGGCAAAATCATCAGTTACCAGTAATGAACATTTGTTCCATGTGCACTGGGATGAGGCTTCTACACTAACAGGGTCCCTTCCCTTGCTGCCAAGGCAGACATCCACAGTGGTTAGAAAGGATTAAGGGTCCTCTTTCTTATCTAGGAGAGGTTTTGGGTGCTTGCCTCCTGGAAAGCCTCCAGAAACTCTGTGGTACCTAAGTTACCACCCCGAGTACCCAGGTTCTGTCTTGGCTACTCACAAACCCCACATTCAGCTTTTACTTACAGAAACGAGTTCTTGCAACCTCACAGAATATTCACTTCTCTCAAAGACCTACATCTTAACCCAGGAGCCACCTTGCTCCTGGATTTATCTACCCCAGCACCCAGAGGGATGCCATCAGCCCAGGACACACCAACAGCTGGCCAAGTACCACCAGGTTTCATAGAATGGTTTGGGTTGGAAAGGACCTTAAAGCTCATCCAGCTCCAACCCCTGCCACGGACAGGGACACCTTCCACTAGAGCAGGGTGCTCCAAGCCCCTGTGTCCTACCTGGCCTTGAACACTGTAGGAAAGGAGAGAAACACAGCAAGGGCTATGCAAAAGCAACCTGCTGCTCCCCAAGGATGCCATCCTGGGCTACCAGACCCCCTTGAGCAGGACAGACAAGCCGGGCAGCCTCAGCCCTGCACCATGATGCTATGAGCCATCAGGTTGCCAGAAACAAATGGGTTCACTGAGACATAGCTGTGAAAATCCTCATCTCTCTCTGGACTGACTGGCACTGAAATGAAGCGGACTCGAAGCAGCTGATCTGAGAGCACAGAGAAGTCACTGGAGGGCTCAGAAAGTGGCATCATAAGATGAGGAGACATGAAAATCCAAACTGATGTGAGCAACCGGATTTATCAGGGCTTCTCAGAGCCTGTGGGCAATTTCCCCCCATTTAAAAGTGGGGAAGGCAAAAGAGAAGCAAAGCAGTTTGTTAGAGATTAGAAGTGACAAAGTGGCAGAACCAAAGCAGCCGTGTCCTCGCAAGCACCACCACAGGGAGGGCCCCTTTCCCAGCAGCGTGCTAGCTGTGCCTTGCAACAAGCGCTTCACATGCTGAAATAAGGGATCAACCCTGGGTCACCAGAACACCCTGATGCTGCCAGGGGTGGTGGCCAGGCCCTACAACACCCTGTTACCATGCAGGGGTGCCAGCCTTTGTGCGAGAGACAGGGAAAAGCCTATGATGGTCCCTGGGTGTGATGCTGTATGGATGCCAGGCACAGGCTCCAGTCCCCTCCAGCTCTGATGGACACATAAGCCCGCCAGTGCCACATCTCTCCAATCAGCTTCACTGCTCCTGCAGCTCTAACCCAGCTTGGAAGAACCTTTGACAACACCCCATCAACCCATAGGGTCCCATTCCTTCCCCTGCCAGGTTGCCTAGTGTTCTCCATCAGTGGAAATGCTTCATGAGGCTCTTTCTGTCCCTCATCCTTCCCACCCATTATTAACAACAGGCTACCACCCAGTTCCAAGCCCTTCATCATTATCTTTCCCTTCCCATCAATTTCAGATCAGACTTTTGACCAGGGCCTGTAGGGACAGGCCAAGGGGAATGGCTTTAACCTGCCAGAGGGGAGACTGAGATGAGCTCTTAGGGAGAAGCTCTTCCCT
>JANHGB010043035.1:8890-23586 GCA_026283785.1 Coracopsis vasa | reverse complement strand
TGTGAATGCTCCATCCCTGGCAGTGCTCAAGGCCAGGTTGGACAGAGCCTTGGGTGCCATGGTTTAGTGTGAGGTGTTCCTGCAATGGCAGGGGGGTTGGAACTGAATAATCTTAAGGTCCTGTCCAACCCTAACTATTCTATGATTCAATGGTAATAATAGTTTCCTTCCTGTGTAGCAGCAAGAGCTACACAGGCGAGAGCTGTGCCATTGAGAAGCTGTTTTCCTCTTTTCCAAACAATAAATCCTCCTCTAAAAGCTGAGTCTCATCAGGAATCACTGGTGGGACCTGAGGATATCAAGTCAAGGGTGTGATATCTATGTAAGCACAAACATCCCCTTAACAACTACCAGGGCTCTATGAATAGACAGCACTGTTGAGGTACCTTGCATGGCAAAACACAATTCCTGCTGTCTGCTCCAAAGGCTGAGCCTGGCAAAGAGCGCGAGTGCAGATTGCGAGTGTCTGTTTCCTTTTCTTTGTTTCCTTGTTGTCTTTCTGAAACAATCTGCCAATTCATCATTAAGGAATTAAATATTTTATAGCTGCTGTGATGCTGATGACAGGCGCCAGATTGATTGGTTCTGGCAGAGGAAACACGCTGCTCATTTCTTCCCTTTGCAGCAATAAGTTGCACGCACAGGGGTAGGGAAGAGGGAAGAGCTGAAGTCTCCAAGCTGTCCAGATCTGACCCAATATAGAGTTTAAAAATAGGTACAATCTGGAAACATTTTGGTGCCAACAACAACAACAAGAAGCCCAGCTCGAGTGGCTGCATTTGCTAGTCCTGACACAGCGGGTGGGAGGGGAAAGTCCTTGGCATGGCAAGCAGAGATGGCAAGGTTGCCCTGACTTACAGGACCCTCAGGACAGAGCTGTATCAAAGCAGCCACAGTGCTCCAAAAGGAATCATCATGTAATTAAGCTGCTAGCCTTAGAGCCGGAGACCTTGAGCTGGGTTCTGGCCTCTGCTACTGACTTCACAGCATACAGCCTTGAGTAACTTGCTTCATCTATCTCCTGGGAAGGATAGTACACCTCTCATTGAGCCTGGCCTGTTTCAGACAGTTTCTGATTAGGAATGAACTTATCTGTTAAGCACTTGACACAGGGAGGCATCAGCAGTGTGGTCCAGACCTCCCCTTCCCACCTGCAACCTCCCCATCCTGAGCAGATCCCATCTCATATCCCGGGAGAAAGGGGATTTGGGAAGCCTGCACCCATCTTTGATCACCTCCATCTCCTCCTTCTCCACTGCCTTTTCCATAAGCCAAGTTCCCCTGGGGCGAGCTGGTTTATGCAGCACTCGGCTGAGAAGACAGACGAGACACGTTCCCAGCGATGACACTAACAAGATTTACTACGTGACTAAGGCTTGCAATCGGTGGTGATAACTAGAGAATTACCCTGATAAATATTTGATATGATTTGGAGAGTAATAATAGATTTTTCTTGCCCACGATTTCCATCAGGAAGAAGCAAAGGGAAGGAGCTGCTGAAAAGGGGAATATAATTGTGGCATCCGTCTTTCTGGCTGAGGTTACCTGTCCTTTGCAATAGATCAGAGGGGAATAGGGCAGGGGGGATGTGGAGAGGCAGAAGGTGACAGGGCATCCCTCAACCCCACTGCATTCAAGATCTGCTGGCAGGGGGAGGATTGAGTGTGTGATTTTACATGTGTGTGACAAGCCAAACTGAAAGATGGAGGGGGAAAAGAAAGGGAGGCCAGAGAAAGAAAATAGGATGGAAAGATCCAGAGCAGCAATGGAAAAAGGGTTGGTGATGGGTTGGGAGAGCTCGGGTGCAAAGGGAGCTTTCTCCATGCTGTTGGATGTGTAAGGATACAAGGGCTGGCTGCTGGTGCAAAGGAAGGGTGTCCTTTTGTAAACCATCCCAGGATGTGGATCCGTGGGCACATGGAAGCAGTCTGCATGTAGCTCCCCTGTACCAGCCTTGCACCAGACACCACCAGGCCAGAGGAAGGATTTGTGCCTGTGTTGGTCAGCCCCGGTATCAGGCTGCAGGGAAACCTGGTCAGCTCTAAGCTGAGAGCTTCTAAACCTCTCCTTTAATGAGAGCACCACTACATCCCAGTAAGATTTCAGCTCCAGGATACCCAGCACAGTGGTCCAGCACAGACCTTCCCTGTCTCTGCCACAAGCCCACTATGACACAAAGCAAATCCCTTCATTCCTCCATGCCTTTATCTTCTTCCCCAAGTCACTTCCTTCCTTCATGCCTTTATTTTCTTCCCAGTGCTTCCTGATGTAGCTGTCCCCTTTGGAGCAGAGGTTTGACAATACTAAGCACAATGGAGCCTGGGTCTCCAGTTTCCAAGAGGATATAAACTGATGTGTCCTGATTTCCAGAGCAGCTGTCACTGGTGGAAGGAGCAGAAGCTGTCTCTAAACATTGGGCCTCTTTACTTTTTGGTACCCAATTTGAGGCCTCTGACAGTAAGTGTGAACTTCATTCTTTATTCCTGCCCTTATTTTGCACTCAAGTCATTACTCAGGCGGCATTCGGTGGCATCAGCTAAAGGAGATTTGAAGATAATGCAAGGAAAGCAAGTGAGAACAAAGATCACAGCAAGGAAAGTGCCACTTTGGCATGTTCACATAACAGCTACTCCGTCAGGTGGAACATGACAGTTATTGCAGGAATCTCTTCATAAACCCTAATATACACTCAATTATATACTCTTAAGATTCCCTTTCTGCTCTGTGTCATTCCTCTAAAGAAGTGTCAGATGGAGAAAGGCAATAATCCACAGAGACACCGATTCATTTCACCCACATATTCAGGGATAGTTATTAATAGCAGAGCTGCTGGTTAATTGCACATGTCCTGTTACAGGAGATCAATCACATACAGCAGAGCTTGAAAACAACTTCATGTCATTTTACACAGAACTGTTGAGTCAGGACTACACTTGTGCCCTTGCTGGACCCATGCAACCTTCTGTGAGGGTTAAGACTTGAACTGGCCCAGAACCATTGCTTCCCTCCCTGTGTTACAGCTGATCCTGGTCTGTCTGCACAAGCCAGTGTTACACTTTGGGGTTGTAAGCACAGTCTGAGGGGCCAGGGCTTGCCATATTGATCTGCACAGCCTTGATGTAGAAGAGAAAGCCAAAGAGCTTTTCCTTTACAAGAGGCTGTGGACAACATGGCTGGCTCTTGTGCAAGCCAGCAGCAGGAGGAGGAAAGGGAATGTGCAGCACATAACCAAAACTAACCAGTCTGCTATTGATAAAGTACCTGTCTTTTATTTAGGATCACAGAAAGTTCCTAGGCAGGGATAGGGATCTTATCATGGGAGATGCTGCACACACGTACACACAAGACTTCGGGCTTTTCTGAATCTTTATATATATATATATGTAAACCCCCAAAACAAACTAAGAAAAACCCTCCATAACAAAATCAGATGAGAAAAAGTGGACAAGAGGAACCCCATCAAAGCCAAATTCCATCTTTCCATTTCCACTTCTCATCTCTATCACCAAATCCCAGTCCAGTTTCCATCACTTGCAGCTCCCAACAATCTTCATGGGCTCTTGAACAACAACTTCCCTCATCACACCTTAAACGTTAATCTCCCTTCAAGGAATCATCTTCATGAGAATGACAAGTTTCATTTTAAGGGATAGGTCCTACACAATAAAGCTACAACTTACACTGCTAGGCTGAAACCAGATCCAGACAAACAAGGCTCTGTCTCTGATGGATTCTTTCAGGGTGGTGAGATGGGTGTTTCACTGAGGGCAGAGAGTTAGCAAAGACTTTCATATCTCATCCCTAAACACAGACATCCAAAAATCACATGGCAAATGTGGCTGGTAGGATGCTGGGCTAAATAATTTTCTTCTTCTTTCTGAGCCATACACCTGGTTTTGAAATACTAACATGGAGTGGGATGGATGCAGGAACTGAAATGCGAATATCATAGCATCATAGAATGGTTTGGGTTGGAAAGGACCTTAAGGTGATCCAGCTCCAACCCCCTTCCATGGGCAGAGATGCCTCACACTAGTTTCACCCAAGGCTCTGTCCAACCTGGCCTTGAACACTGCCAGGGATGGGGCATTTACCACTTCTCTGGGCACCCTGTGCCAGTGCCTCACCACCCTCACAGTAAAGAACATCTTCCTTATATCTAACCTGAACTTCTCCTGTTCAAGTTTAAGCCCATTACCCCTTGTTCTGTCGCTACAGTTCCTTGTCTTCATTTCATGGAAATATATTAGCAAAGCATCTTTTTGAGATGGGAAGCACTGTGCATCACCTTCAAGTTCAGTTTTGATTTCTCCTCATACTCCCTGACAGTGGTCCTGTGCATGGGAGGCTGCTAAAGCCTATCCTCTCTGCTTTGTGCCCTGATTGGCTTCTATGCAGGATGGATAATAAGACTGGATGGCCCAGATGGGGAGGTCAGATTGGCTCCATTTCTTACCTCTCCAGCATGGGAATAAGACTCTAAGCACCAGAGAGAGGAAATCCAGACACTTGGAGCACGATGAGGAAACAAGTTGAGTGGTTTTGCAGTGTGTGGAAGAGCTAGAGATGCATTGTGCAAATAGGAGAGGGTTAAGGGAGCGCTGGTTCACGCACCGCAGCACTGGTTGTAAATCAATCCAGAGGAGCTGGCTGTACATATGGATGTGTTTGAGAGACTTGTATGTTCTGCCACTAAACTGGCCCACAGAAAGGCTGGCAGCTGCCCTCTGCCATGGCCTTTCTCCACAGAGCCACTTCCATCTGTCCATGCTTTGAAAAGGTTGTGGTGCCACAGCCCCAAAGTGCTGGGATTGACCTTTTCTGCAGGGAACAAATACTGACACTTGGAGGCTCAGCATCAACCTGCCAACACAGTGATCCCGCAGGAAGGGGAGGAGGGCTTCCACATCTGGTAGCTCATCAGAGACATGGAGATAATGCCAGACACTCTACATACATATCTGAAAGAAGACTCCAGCCTCTGTCTTCCCCATAGAGACCTGTTCTAGGGAGAGCTTTTAAGATGCTAGGGCAAGGAGAGGGGCAGGAGGGGGTGGCACAGAAGCCACTGGGCACATACCTGTGTGCTGGACTGGGACACCTTTGATGGAAGGTCACCTGGGGGAAGATGCTCCTGTCATTCAGACACAGGGATTCAATAAACATTCACCTTGGACCACTTCCACTCCCCGTGCCTCAGTTTCCTGCTCTGACAAACACAGATTATGCCATATATGAGGAGGTGAGACAAGGGTGGATCCAGGAGAGGTATGAGCCACTCTGTGGACACAGAAGCATCACTAACTGGGCCAATTGGCCAGGCATGAGAACATAGCATAGGAACAAAGGTGCTACTTGCTACCTTAACTGCCTGTCCTCATCCCCTCTGAAGCAAAACCATCACCCACAGGATGAATGCTGCCCACCAGCTTCTCTCCTGTGCTGTGCATGGAAAGAACTTGAGTTAGCAGAGCAGAGAGCTGCAGACAGGTAAAATATCAGTGATAATTATGATTTAGTTCCCAGCATACAGGGGAGTACACAGACCAAAAGGACAAGCTGCCCTTATGTGTATGTTAAAGAGATGGGGCAGGCAGACAGACAGGCAGAGCCCACATCCAAGGCATGACACAGTCCAACATCCCCTTGCAGACAGGAGGACTAGCATTTCCTAAGGGGCAACAAGTCACTGACAATCCCTAATCCACAGCTCCTGCTTCTTTCTTCCTCAGGGCCTGGCAGGCTCCCCAGTGCCTGGCACTTGCTAATGTAACCATCACAGCAGTGCCGAAACTTCCTCAAACAGCTTTCTCCCACCAGGCCAACATCTACATGTAATTACATGTGTGCTGCTGGTCCCAAGCTGAGAAGGAAACCTGCAGGCACACCAGAACCTTCCCCTGTTTCCCTCCCAGCCCCTTCCAGGGACATAGCACCTTGATTGCTCAAATCTAACTGTTTCCCAACCTCACATTGACCTCCCAGCATGGCAAGGCAGCAATAATCAAAGCTGTGACACGTGTGATAGCCCCGTGCCAGACAAGGCGTTAACAGGTCCTTTAGATTTAAGCCCAGTTCATACCCACCCAGTAAATAGCCTTCCCAGCCAGCTCCTCAAATCCATAGTGGCTTCATCAGAAAGCACTTGTCCCAGTTTCACAAAAGGCCTGAAAAGGAGGCAAATAGAATACAAAAGAAGAAAGCATACGCTGCTTAAAATGACTGTAATGCAGGAGCAAAGTCAGGAGGGGAAAACATGCGCTGCACAAATCACATCAGCATGCCTGATTCTAAATGCCAGCTTACCCTCTTTAGGCATTTAGACAGCAAAATGCAGAGGTGATTTGTCTCGTATGTTGATGTAAGTTAGGAAGGAAGTGGCAAGAAATGCTAACCCAGAACAGTGAAAATGTGACAGGATAGGAAGCAAGCCAGGACCTCAGACAATGGATTGTGTTCTTGCACCATGCCAGCTCCTCTGCTGAGCTGTTTTCCCTCATCTTGTTCCCTGTTCTGGCTACATTAGACCTGAGATTTCCCTGTGGGTACTGCAGTCCTCAGTTTCCCATGCACGTATCCTGTCTCTGGCAGGAGCCTGGAGGGATTCTAAGGAGCATCAGGAATGAGAAAGCTGGAATACTAGGAAGGACTCGAGGGAGAAGTGCCCTGCCTAGGGCACATGGATGTCAGGGTTGGCAAGGCCAGTCCTTGGCATTGCAGGTGTAAAAGGAAAAGCTCAGACCTCAAATCCTTCTCTTTTGTCCCTTTATCTTTCACCAGCAAGCAGGAAACCTTCTCAGCTACCTCTGGTCTGACCTTGTCCATGCCCGAGTTGCTTCAGGAGCTGTATCCCATCAGCTTATGGAGCCATTTTGCCCCTCTGGAATTTCTCCCATGTCAACCTGTTCTTTACAGATTAAACATGCTATTCTTGCCTCTGCTGCTCTCCTCTCTGTGGTCTGTTTTCCATCTTCTATAGCATTTTCCATCCTTCCTCTGCATTCAGACAAGGTTAAGCTTATACATCTTGACCTTAAGAAGCCAGACACACAGTCAGCGACACCATTTTTTGGTCTATATTTGCTAAAATAACCCTTCTGATACATCTAAGAAGAGCATTTGCCTTTCTGTGCCTGACATTCAGTCAGTTTGCAGTCACTTAGACCACAGAGCCCTTGATCATTGGCAGCTCATCATCTCCTGTATTATATCTGAGGCCATCAGAAGCCCTCAGATTCGTGACCTGTCATCTCAAACTTTCTGTTTCCCATCTCCTTTCAATTATTCTCAAGGTCACTTAGTTCTTCCAGACTTGTACTCTCATTCTCTGCATTGCCAAAGCTTCCAGTTCTGTGTCGCTGTGTGGTTTTAGCCTCAGGATCCTGCTTTCGCTGCCAACATCATCCACAAGAAGAAAAGATCGGTTCCAAAAGTGTTCAGTGAGAAACTCTTTCAGTAAAACCCCTCCAGAGAGTTGCACCTCAGCTCACAGTTTACTAATCCTCCTTTCCACTACTGATTTCCCACTTGGCACCTATCAGATACCTTACTGAAGTCTAGATAACGGAGATGAGCAGCACTTCCTTTGTCTAGGAAATCAGGTATCTTATCAAACAAAGCTATCGTGTTCATCTGACACAATCTACGTCTCGTAAACCCATGTTGCATCTTATCTCATTTCCCCTTTATCTCTGGGTATTTAATTGTTCTTCCCTTCAAAACTCACTTTGAAATCTCAAGTCAAGGTTAGATTAAGAGGCTTGTAGCTAACCGCGTAACTTTTTCTCCACACCTTATTACTTCTTACTACTTCTACATAGGGCATGACCCTTACAAGACATTATTAAATGCCTTTTCTGCTGGACCTACCCTTTAATGTGCTGATTCTTTCTGACCTACATCTCCATGGAGCTCAGTTCACTCAGGTGCAGTGTTCAAGCATGGTTGGTGGCATATAGCAGAAAGGAGTTACGTAGGTAAACCCATAGGGTGGTGGGATGTGATGGATTAAGACAGGGGTCTGTGGAAAAGGCATTTTAGGACCTGGATGCTGAGATTCATTGTCAAAGGGAGTAGAAAGGAGGCTGGTTCTGCTGCTCCAGCAAAGAAGGACTGTAGGGTGCAATTGGGCTGTTTTGCTTGTGAGCAGCTTTTAGAGTGTTGGACTTCCAGCGATGGTTGTCAAAGTGCTGCTTGCGAAGTCCCCACCGTGGCAAGCGAGTGCCAGAGCTTTAATGTTAATTGGACAGATTGTCTCTGGGTTTGAAGGGAAAGCAGTGATTACTGAAACAAGTGTTAAGGAGGCTGGAGGAACACAGCCGCTTCACCTTCCTTCTTGGGAGAGGAGACAAACAGCAGCTGGCTGTGCCTGCCCTGAAGGTGTAAGCTGAGTGAGGGCCCTCCTTAAGGGCAAAGCCAGAAACAAGCTGCAGGGATGGGTTTAAAGAACTCAGAGGCATGAAGGTGCTTCATGCTTCCAAGTGCAGGGAGGGCATCCACAGCCTCTTCTGTGCTTTAATTCCTAGGCAAATCTTCCTAGGTTTATCAGAGATTCAGACTAGAAAACACAATCCCAGACCTTAGGTTTCTTCGTCTCCACATAGGTTTTCCATGGTCTCTTGCAATCTATGTTTTCGCATTGGTCTAGCATGGGCACAGTTTGCCTTCCTAATTCAGAAGTGTCTTTTATGCTTATTCTGGCTGCTGGGCTCCATGTCTACACTCATATAACTGTCCAGAGGAAAAGGCATAGTTCCTCCTTGGATATTAAAGCTGAAGGGGATAAGTGGTTTTCTTAATCTTTATCACTGGTTTTCCTTATCCATGGACCCCTGATCTCTGCCTCCCAACCCTCTGGTGCTACCACCCTCCCTGAATTTCAGATCTTCCTATGGATTTCTGAAGATGCTCATCACAGAATACAGAGCTTAAAACAGACAGGACCTTCACTCTCTGTCATACACCATTGCTTCCCATCTAGGAATGCAGTCCCATTAACACACACAGGTTAAAATGCTTTCTCTTGGCTTCAGAGGGAAAGCACATGATTGTGCACAGGAGTATCCAGCTCTCCTTTGATTTCTGTTTCAAAACAACTTACCCTCTGCTGAAGGTGAAGGTTGAAGCATTTGGTGTCTCAGCCCTATCAGAGTCTTCCTGCTTCCCCAGTGAATTCACTGGGGCATCTCTATGGAGCCATCCAGCCCCATTATATCAGCACTTAGGTCTTAAACTTCCTCTCCCTGTAGTCAGCAGCAAAACTCCAGGCTGACTTCAAGAGGACAAAGATCAGGCCTCAGATGTCTGCCTTGAGCAGTGAACTCAGAGTTCTCCCCCCTCTCATGATGTGCTTACTCTCTGAGGTCTCCGGTCATTACTCTCCTTGCTGCCTCATTACCAGAATGTGCCATTAAAGTTTCACTCACTTGAAAATGATCTCTTATTATCTCTCCATGGAAATTGCCCCGGCAACAAGCTTCCTTCAATATCTATCAAGCCAAAGAAAGCCATTAGAGAAATTACAGTGAGCTGCATGGATGCTCACACCCCTTCCCTAGCAGGTAGCCTCCCCTGGCACACCGCGTCCACATGCTGCTCTGGCTCCATCATGAGGCCGTTGGAAGAGCAGCCAAGTGTCTTTCAAAGGCCATGTGAAGATGGGGTGGAGAAGATGTGGAGTCCAAGTGGTACCATCTGAGGCAACACCATTCCCTACAGCAAGGGTGATGTGCTGGGAGCCAGGTCCTCTGTGCCCAGCACCACAAGTGTTGTTTAATAGCAAAAGAATAGAGGAATGGCCCAGACTGTCTGGACAAAGGGGGGTAAAGGTTCACAAGTAATCCTTTCTGCTTGCTTTCATTTTGGAATATCTCCCATGAAATGTCTGGAGAGTCTCCCCTCTTCATTCTTGATGTCCATAGTGCTGTTTGTCTGGCTTCATCGCCCTAGGCTGCCTTTCCAGTCCATAGACACAAGAGGTGTTTCAAGGGCATGATTCATTTCACCTGCTTTAGACATCAGCACAGGATGAATTACACCCCAGAGGTATCTGTTTCTCTTCCCTGCCTGCAGAAGAAGACAAAATAGCTCACTGCTCTAGGTATCTGTGCTGCCAGATGAAGCAAATGCTCAGTGTATCATTCCCAGAGGTGCCAAAGCATTTGGATTAGGGACCTTGAAAAAATCACTTACACCAAGTGATGACCTGCTTTCCAAAATGCACCCAAACCTGTGCAGAGGGAGGATGTGATATCTGAGCGTTTGACAGGGCAAGCATCAGGCATCATTGGACTACTTGAGGCTGTATTTGATACTTGAAACGTTACCACGTCCTCCGCACACCAGGTCCCAGGTCCTCCTTTGCTCCCATGACTCCAAATCACAGCGAAGGCACATGGTTATTACTGTTGTTCCTATTCCTCTCTCAGCCTGTCTGCCACCTCTGACAACAACCTAAGTGTAAAAGACTCGAGGCATTTCCAGAGAAACAAACACAAAACAAACCGTGGGAGCAGGGCCCTGCTCTGCCCTTTTCTATCACCAAACTCTGCAGGTTGTATTTCTGCACCGAGGAAAAGGTTGGATTTGCTACTTACAGCCCTGGAAATGGTGAAAGGAGAAAGAATAGGGGAAAATCTTCACTGCCAGTCTGAGCTCTGCCTTCAGGAGGGTTTTTAGACCAGGAGCTGCCATCTTCTTACCCAGCACTGGAGAACAAAGTGCAATGCATCTCCACTTACCCGGGTTATATCTTGCCTTTAGCTAAGACATCCTAGAAGTGAAGATGGCATAGGTTATCTTCCAGGCTAATGACAGGAGCACTGAGTTGGAGTGATTGTTATGCTAGAAGCACAGATTGATCCCCAAGGGTGTTGCATGTTGGATATCTGCTTTCCTCCTCTTGGTGGTGTGGTTCATTCCCATGCTGTACAGCCATCTGTGGTGTGTGCATTCTCCTATCTCTTTGCACATCTCTTTATCATGAAGGATTGTGCCTCCCCTGAAATGACGAGACCTTCCTTGTCCCTATTTGCAAATATAGGCCACAGGGCCCCACTTAAAGCAAGGGCTGACACTTACTTGTAGGAGTAACCTGCTCCAGGGAGATCTTCAGTACCCTGCCGGCTGTTTTGCTGGCTCTTGTCCTGCCTCCATTGTCATCTGTGTTGGGCATTCACTCTGGTACCCACCTACAACAAATCTCATCTCTGTGGCTTCCCTCTGTAAAGATAATCTTGCAACATATCCTACTCAAAGTCATTCTTCACTGACTGAACCACATTAGATCATCAAAGTTATGTTAGCAAAGGGGCTTTCAAATGTTCCTCCAGGCATGAGGCTATTGAGTAGACACAGTCCGGTCTGTGGCTTCAGCGAACAGGAAGAAACTTGATCTTTGGGAATTGGGATTGGAATTTCTCCATTAGGTAAAGAGCCACTGCCCCTGTCTCCCAGCTGTTGAAGAAAAGATTTGACCCAGTTTAGCCTGGATATACTTAGACTCCAGCACAGGATGTTCTGGGTCATTTCCCACTGTGAAAGATGTCAATGCTTAATTAAGATTGAAAAATGGCAGGGAAACAAAGGTGACTGAAGGCCTAAATGGGGTTTGTCTATCACTACCCCATGTGGCCACAACTCTCAGAAGGTGTTTAGCCTGGGGAGGAACCCTGCAGAGGAATGTTAATAGCAGGAGTATTTTAGAATTACAGGAGTTATTGTGAAAAAGGAATTTATTGCTCTTCTTGCCTCAGAATATGAAAACTGTGGTCTTATTCCATTAGATTAATGGTTAGGCAAATTTAATACATGTTAAAAAAACCCTACCACCACACCTGATGGACTGTGTAGTCAGTTGATGCAATTCACTACTGCAAGAGGTCAAAGAGGGGTATGCTGTAGTTGGAGTTAAAAAAGAGCTGTGTAATTTTACAGCCATTAAGAGCATGTCATTATACCTGTGAATGGGGGAATGGAAATCTCCAACTTCAGAATGCAGAGAAAGAATAGCCTTAGGAAAGAAATTTCCCCATCTTCTCCCATCACCTTTTACACTTACTGGGGAATTGTATTAGGCTGGGTTATTGCCATTACCCCTGGAATTGCCTGCTGGCAGCCACCACAATGTATGCAGGTGTTCACTGGTGCAGTGAGGCACATCAATGGACATGGTCCTATTCAGTTTACTGAGCAGCGCTGTGTTTCCTTGCTGAGAGAGCCCACTTATTGGGTTAAAGAAGTACTTGCTGCCTGCACCCTGACATGCACCAGTCACACCATTCCCACAAGCAGATATCTCCATCTCTGGTGAGTCTGGTGCAGCAGACAAGGAAAACGGCAGGTTTGGTGGCACTTGGTGCCCTTAACTGGTGGTCCCTCTTCCAGTAAAAACTCTTCTGTAGTTGACATCTCAAAGGCTTGTCTCATGGTTTGAGAGGAAAGAGATGTGTTCAGCATGGCTCTTTCCCCATGGGAAGTCAATTCCACACCAGGCAACACTCACTGGGCAAAGCAAACTGGAGGGAACTATATTGCCATGGAGGCATCAGGAGCAGTCAGATACCTCCATGCATGTTATTTCCCCTTCTAGATTTCCACAGATCCATGAGATCAGATGAACTGGGAAATCTGGAGCAACTTTCACACTTGCCTTTCTCCCAGGGAGCACGTGGCATTTGATTCCCAGTGTCCTGCCCTTAAAGTCTACACAAATAGCTCCTCATGTTGAGGAGAGGAAGGCTGTCACAGAGGGGCATCCTGCATCCAGGAAGGATGTCATGGATATAGCAAGCACATTGTGAGGAAATGGGATGCTTTCTTGGGTGATGTATCTTCAGCTTCCTTAGTTTATGGTTCACCTGCACCTTTTTCCCCAGCAGTTAAATGGAGACAGTTGTTTGTCACATTCCTAAGCATTAGCTACATGAGGGAATTCAGTGCCTTTCCCACCTACCTTTACCATCAAAACTTGAATTAATCTGGATTTAAATGGGAATTATTTTCTGTGTTGTGTGAGGATCTGGGGAACAGATTCATGATTAAGTTAGATTCTAATTTGATGGAGAATTAAAGCCTCATAAATAAAGCACAGTATTTATTCAGCATGTTTGAAGACATCCTTCCTATAACTCTAATACAATCCCTTTCCCTTTTACAAGCAGAACACATTGAAACACACAACATTTATACGCCATCAGCACACAAAACTCATGGCCCAAGTGCTCAGCTGGTGTAGACTGGCAGGGATTAGTGGCTGGCAATGCAAATTCATCCACTGCTACTGCACAAAGAGGTGTCAGAGCTGACCTTGCTTTGCTCTCACACATCTCTAACATCGCTCCCAACTTGTGCAATCACACTTGCATCTCCCTTCCCTTGTCTCCATGTGGAAGCCTTTGCCAGCATGCTGGATGTGGGGAACAGGGCTCGCAGGACAGAAATAGTGCAGTGAGAGCTATTTCCTCCTCTGCTTGGCTGAAAACTTGCTGTGCCACCCTGCTGCCTATATCCATGGGGAAACACAGTTGGATGCTGTATAGCGGAGAGCATTTCCTGGGCTTAGGTGAGAGATTAGCCTTCAAGTCACTAAAAAGGCCTTAGGCAGGAGCAGCCAGCTCAAGACATGAACCTAAATGTATTTTATCCAGTCCCATGGCTCAAACTTCCCTCCTTGCTTCCCTGGGTTTCCTGGCTCCACTGAGATTCCAAGAGGAGCACACACCTCTCTGCTCCATGCACTCCTGCTGCCGGCAGCTGGACTCTTCCACCAGCATCCCGGGGTCCAAATGGCCTTTCTCCAGCACAACTAATCTGTCACTGCTGAAGCTGTCAGCTGGCACATAATGTATGGGCACGAGCTCGGAGGTGGGCAGGCAGGAATGGGCACGGACCCAGGATTTACAATGCACGCAGCCAGGGCAGGGGAGGGAAAAGCTGCAAATGTGATGCTTTTCTCTCTCCATTTACAGCCGGCTCCCCAGCCCATCGCAGTGGGATGGGGCTTTTGGAGCAGCTTTTGCTGATATTGAATAAATCCCAGATTTTCCCTGTCTCCATGCAAAATTCCTCTGCCCCCTGAGTATGGCCAGCACCTGCCAGGGAACTAAAGCAGGGAGTTTGGGGCAAAGCCAGCACTTCAGGAGTGTATCTCCTGCTGTTTAGGTTGATTTAAATGGGAATAGTGCTTTCTCCCACCTCCCAGTGCCTGCCACTGGGCTACAGTCACAGCATCCCCTTGTCACATTGATCCCATGTTGTAAACCCACAAGCTGTGGGTGTGTGCACCCCGGAGTCCCCAGCTAAACCCCATCTGCAGAGGAGCTGCATGACAGGACCTTGCATGGCAGGAGCCCAAGCTGGCCCTGCTTCAGCTGGAGAGCATCCACCAGTGACAAGCCACGTTAAGGCTGTGTTTCACAGTTTGTGAATGCCTGTCAGTGCCTGGGTGTCTCTGGACGCTACATAGCAACCAACACCCTGCTCAGACCTCCTGCTTGAACAAAGCTCCTTATAATTAACCATATCCAAATGTGCTGCCCCTTCACACACAGGCCACCAGCTCCTCCCTGCAGAGCAAGCTGTGCATTTCAAAAGACATGGGTCAAACACCAGGCAGGGCTTTCAGTAAAACATAGAAACATAGAGTCACAGAGTGGTTTAGATTGGAAGGGACCTTAAAGCTCATCCAGTTCCAACCC